>BTSX01000002.1:7995218-8177718 GCA_036245825.1 Pristionchus entomophagus | reverse complement strand
GGTATTCATGTGCTTGGTAGTAACTCACTCTACCACCCCATTACATGAATAATGTGCTTTCCCGCAAATATCCAGACGCTTAATCATCCTCATCAGAATTCGTGAACAGTTCAGAAGGATCAACAACGTAGCATTTGAACATTTAATAGGGTTAAGTAGGAATACAGTAGTTCGTGTCGCCCCATTACCTTCGCAGAACCCACCACTGTGTATCTCTTCATCGCTCCCTCGCTACATGTTTTGCCCCTCCTCGCCCTCGTTTGCTTTTTTCGAACACCACCATTCATTGCCCTTTATCCTGACCCCATCACTTTTTTGTGTGGTATGCCGGCCCGGCCCGGAGAGCCTGGCACCGGGGAACCCTGTCCCCCAGCACCACCCCTCCTCCTCCTCCCGTCCTGTATGTGTGCGTAAGAGTCGTTACAACCCCCTGACAAATACGGTAGTTAACATTTGCGAACCGGAGGGATTGGGAGATGAGGAGGGCCTGGCCCCTAAGGCATTTGAATCATTTGAAAGAGCAGGAGTTCAGATATACGCGTTTTCGAAGAAAGCAACTTTTGCTGAGACAATTTCGAATTAAGTGAATTTATGAAACGAGTATCTCCTCTCTTGTCAATTAACACTTTCTCACTTGTCCGCAAACAAGCTGAAATTTATCCACCTATTTAGAACATATTGCTCACAAAGAGCGATAGGCCAGCTCTGACAGTTATGATCTGCAAGTGGCAACAGTAGGATCGGGTTTCAGCATACTTCCTCCGACTGTCGGTTTAGTGCCCACGGCTTGTCTCATCTGCCTTACCCATCTGCCATAATACCCTTTCTTCCTCCTCTTTCTTTCCGTTACTGGGCACATGCTTCATACGTGACACTGTGTTTCGTGTTGATATTATCGTACCCTGCTCATACCGTACCCTGATCTTACGGTATACTGATCTTACCGTACCCCGGATCATACCGGACCCTGATCTAATCATATCCTTGATCTACCGCAATCTCACCGATTCCTAGCAGGTAACACAAGTGCCCGAGCGCGTGCGCACTGCCACCACCTAAACAATGGCAGACGTCGTCGCTGCGGGAGTCATCGTCAACAACAACAATAACAATAACAATAATAACAATATCGATCGATTGGCAGCACCGGGTGCACAGGTACGGTAGCATTCTCTGTAGCCATATCATTTCGTTGATCTCGAATATAGTTAAACAGTCTCGAGTCTTTTTGCTTAACACGGTGTTTTTGAATCCGCCCTTTTCCCATGTTCTCCTGCTCTGACTGATCCTCTTTCCCCTTTGTCTCACTTTTCGAATTCGAGCGGTGACTACTGGGGGTGCCTCTTTTTCTCTCCCTCGTACCATCCAAAAAACGCGTCCCGCGCTACTTTTTGCCTGCTCTTTTTGCGCACGTTGACCCGGTTTGTGCTGGGCGAAGAAACCTATCTGCGCTTTTTGCCGATCCTCCATCTTCTTTTTGCGATAGTTTTTTGCGCTGCTTGGGAGGGGGTCTTGTAGGGGTGGAGGAGGCCCGGCCCACCCGTGCCAGGCTTGCACTTGTTGCACACCACCACACCCCGCCCATTGAGAGATAGGAAAGGAGGGGAAGAAACGTTGGGCGGTCGGAGCTCCGCCCGGCCTTCTGAAAAAAGCGGCGACAGCGGGGGAAAGAACGCTCCAGTGGGCGGGGCTTGTTCTGGGGGTGAGCAAAGTGTCGGCGGCGGGCCTTCTCCAGTTTCACTTCTGACCAGTGGTCACTCTAGGGCATGTTTAGGACCCCCTAAGTTCTAAGGTTCTTAAGGTTTAAGGCTCTAAGGTTTCGTAACCCTATCGCTTGCAGATGACACTGCCATCGTCGCCCGCGCCCTCCTCCTCCGACTCGTCGCTGTACCCATCGTCGACGGACTCCGATGGATCGCCGGAACGAGGGCTAGGAGCTCCTCGTCATCGAGGCCCACCAGTAGAGCAGGCCCCGGCGGCTCGTGGCGGCCACTTTGGCGGAGAGCACCTCTTCACTATCACCGTGAGGATGCCGGAAGGGACGATCCTGCAGTCGAAAATGATGCAGCCCGATGTCTTCGACAGCGAGGTACGGTAGTCTTGATTCTTTGGTTAATGTATCATTTCTTATTCACTGCATCCTTTCCTCTGGGGACTGAACCGAGATACGGCGTTTCATTCATCGAGGATACTGTAATTTGCTCAACAGATTTAGACTAAGTCTTTGCAATTACGAAATAATACGGTCCCAAGAGTTATGGTGGCTATAGTCGGGTGGTGATTGTCGGAAACCCGGGCGATATCATCAGTGTAACGTTTCTTTTCCGCTTTCCCCTCTAGCCGGGGTTAGCCAGCACTTGCGGCCACTGAGAGTTCGCTTCTCTCACTGATTGATGACACGAGGCGAGAAGAAGAAAAAGAAACTGCGACTTTAGCCCCTTAGGCTTCACACTAGATGTAGGGCTTCCTCCTCCCACTGGAATCCGCCTGTATCGCGCCTGGTACAGGCAACGGTGCGGATTTGGGTCATATCTCCTCTCGGATCCGGGTGCAGAGGGTGGTACCGATTGGGCGAGCGCGCTCCTCGCCTAAAGGCCCATAGGAGGGAGAGGGTACGGGGGAGATACATGGGATGTCCCTCTCACTCTCTATATCTTACAAACAACAACAACAAGTGGGTGTTCGCGGGTGGCGAGAGGTGAGAGAGTGAGAGGAGTTTAGAGATGCAGACGGGCAGAGAGGCAATGTCGTTACCCGAAAACGGGGCGCGAGCGCCGTTGTCGGCAACATACACAGACTGTATGGGATGGTGGTGCCAGGGGCCGCGAAATGTTAGGGAGTAGAGCCGGGAAATTCATGACCGAAACCGTCTTTCAGGATCTGGCGGTCGGCTCCAGCCTACTGCGAGCGCTGCATGGCAACTGCCAGCAGTTCTTCCTCTCAGCCGCGATCAACACCTCGAGGCAGCGACTGTACTCGCGCATCCGGACTAGGTACGAGAGCCTATTCTCCGGCATTACAGTAACCCGGTTACGGCTATCACTTTTTTTGCGGGGGTATCCATCACTATCTCCACCTTTGCCTAATCTCGGTCAGAGCTTGCGCTGCTATCAGCGCTCTGCTCAACCTCTTCATGTTGTGATTTGAATTTCTTCTCTGGTTTGGGTTCTGCACTTTCGGTCTACAAAAGTCCAATGTAGGTCATCAACCTCTCTCGCTCGGCTAGATAAGCTTCTTCCCCCCCCCCCCAGCGCAATGCTAATTGTGCTCCTCCTCCTCCTCCCCTGAGTGAAAGTCAAGACATAGTGAGAGGGAAGCGAGAGTGGCAAGATAGCGTGTAGATCAGAGAGAGTACGGTAAGAAGCGCGCTCCCCCTCTCTCACTCTTTCTTTGTCCATTGCAAGAGCCCCTCTCTCTCCCTCCACCCCCAGGGCCCGGATCTCACCCCTCTTCTTTTGGACCACTACTCTCAAGAAATTTCCCTTTCATTCCACACTCTCGATGGAGGCGATTTTCGTGCTTTTTCACCCCGCGTTTTTTCTCATCCGGTTTGTAATCGTGCGTTCGCAGAAAATTACTGCATTTTATCTAGTGATTGCGATCGAAGAATTATTCATTGCCATATGCATAATGGCTCTAGAGAAACGATGGGAATTGCGCAATGCTGAGGCGCTTGAGTTTTTGCATCCTTTTATTTCTGATGCGCTTAGAATATCCAAGCCTGGTATATCCAAGTCACTGGGCGCAGCCCGCTAGCAAGTTTTCGCCCCTTGAGCTTTATCGACCCTCTTTTCCTATTCGCCCAGAGCTAGGCTTTCTCTATAGCTCAGTTGAAAAAGAAGAAGAAAACGTTGTGCACTATTTGGAATCACTGCTAGTCGACGTCCAAAGATGGGCGGAGGAGAGAGCAGAGCAGAGAGCAGAAGATAGACTTCACGTACTCTTGCGCAAATATTGAAACCCACTCCCTCACAGCGCGCATGCGGTGTGTAGCCCCGAGGTGATGATTTGGAATCGTCGCCGCCAGACCGCACCACCACGCACACCAATGCGCTGCTTCCAAACTTGTTCGGTCTCTCACTGCTTGTTGTCTGTCGATGGTGGTGTTGGTCAATTGAAGTAGGAAGCCAACAGCAGCCCCACCAGCAAGCACACCCCGTGCTCACTCTCGTTTCGCTCCCCCTCCCTTCCTTCATTCCTTCCCCTTCCTTACAATCGCTCCTCCTTGTCCATTACCGTACTCGCACTCACCACCACATTCGCAATCGTACTATACGATTGAGAGAAAGAGCCGGAACCGATGAGAACCGCGAAATAGTGAAATATCCGTAATTTTGCAGCGGCCGCATGAGCCATGCCTGCGAGCTGCAATGCGAGTTTGACCGGGCCGCAGGAGTCGCTCGCGTCTCCGGCTTTGCGCTACAGTAAGTTTCAGAACTGGGATTTCTGGGATCCGGCAAATGCTCGAATCCGTCCGTTTCAGGTCCGCCTATGCGCCCCAGGCCGGTCCCGCCTACCAGCAGCTGCAGTTCATCACGAAGCACGCCAGCTCCGGCGCCCTGACGCACATCGACCTCAGGTGAGAACCGGGATTCCGGAGAGCCGGAAAATGACGGGGACCGTATTTTCAGCTGCATTCCGTACCTCGGGCACCTGCCGACGGACATGATCGGCAGGTCGCTGTTCTGCTTCGTGTACGCGCCCGACGTCCACATCATCCGACAGGCGCACATCGACCGTAAGTCCGCGTCCACAGCCGCGACCGCTGATTAGGATACCTTTCTCGATTTCACGGCTCCCTTTCATTTGCTCGAGAGGGGAGAGCAGAGATAGCGATCTCTCTTGGATTGGTCTCGAAATCCTGGACCGCTCACATGTGCGGAGCTCTCTCGATTGTTCGTTGTCTCTAGTCCGCGCTGCGTCTCGATCGCTTTTCCCTTTCCTCCTCTCCTCCTGACCCAAACCCGTTGTGGACAGCGGCGACGGAACGGGTCGCCATATTCCTTCTCCTTCCTTGCTCTTCCTCTTCTTCTCAATCTCGCCCCCCCCCCCTTTCACCAATCGTATGACGTCATACTTACTGTAGTAGCGCGTGACTAGGTGTTGAAATTTTGTCAAGAAGGGTTAGAGGTCGCTAAACAGCGAAGTCTCGATGTTTACAGTAACTCTTTGCAGTGCACGCGGGCCGCGGTCGCATCGTGCGCTCCGCCGCCTCCATCCGCTTCGTCGCCTTCAATGGCGCGCTGATCCGCGCGGACACCGAGTGGTGAGGAAGCCGGGAATTAGCAAAACCGGGAAATTGAAGACTCAAGATTGAAATATTTGCTGCAGGAGCGCCTACGTCAACCCGTGGACGCGCAAGATGGAGCTCGTAGTCGCCAGGCACAAGCTCGTCGATGCGCCCGTTGGAGGTGAGAGCTGCAGCCGGAGCCGGGAAATGTAAACTGTCCAGAACCGGAGAATATCATCGATATTACAGACGCGAACGTGCTGGGCGTGCCCGCCGATGGCTTCGTGTCGCCGGTGCTGCCGGCGCCGATGATCCGCATGCTCGAGGAGGATCTGCGCCAGATTATGGCCAAGGTAAGCCATTTCCCGGTATTTCCCAATTCCCCGGTACTGTAGTTCCAAACGGATAGCTATTGCGCAAGTAGCACTTGCTGACACCAGGCGCGATTAGCCGGCGCTTTTTCGGTATGAAACTGTGGTCTGATACGGAATGGTACTTCTTATCGCCGCTTACACTGTTTACGCACTGTACCAGTCCGTTGCGTCGCGGTGTTGCAATCGTTGGCTTATCAGTCTCTATCCTATCTCACTTGGTACTGCACCGAGCCCGCCGCTACCACCACAGCCTTTCACCCGCCTCCGGAAAATGATTGCCCGACGTGACACTTGTTATCATTAGTCTTCCTCCGGGGGCAGGCTGCGGGGTAGGGTAGTCAATCAGCTGCCGTGTGCCAGTTTCTTCCTCCCCCGCTGATGTTAGTGTCTCTATTACCCGTATCGTGCCAGCCGGCTGGCCCCTAGTATCAGTGTGTACTAGCCACTGGTCATCGCACTTTCGGCTGGGGAGGGAGAGAGAGAAAGAGCGAACCAGAGTGCACATTGCCCTCGGGCTCACGCCTTGGCTCTACTGCCTGGTCGCGCCTGGAACGGCATGGCGCAACACCCGCTCGCTGTCCTTAAAGAGTGCTAGAGGGGAGATGGAGCATGTGAAACGTGGAGGGACTGGGTGCAAGCAGACACGATGTCTCTAGCCGCGCTCTCATTGTCTGACTCTCATCGCTCCGCTGCCTCTCTCGCCCTCTCTCCCTCCCTCCCCCTCTAGCAGTGCCGCCCTGCACTTTGCGCTGGTCAGCACGACAGCCCGGAGTCGTCCGCCGACTCCTCCCACCCCGGAGTTCCGCACCCTCCCTCTGCTCCTCACATCTCGGAACCTCCCCTAAGGCCCCTCCGGGGGCGATCCACCAGTAGCTTAGTCGTTCCCCTTGCGGCGGGCCCTTCCCCCCCGGATCCAGACGTACGATCGAGCAGCTGCGCAACGATGTGAGTGGACTCAACTAGCTCGGGCCGATATTAAAACAAATGAATAGCAAATGCAGAATAGTTAGAATGCGCAGTAGATACATCAGGCAACCCGGATGTGCTCTTTACTGAGTAGAGCTGTGGTCAGTAGTTGTGTGGCAAATCGGCAAACAGAGCGATGAGATGAGGTAGGGTTAGAGACCCCCTTCGACCTCCCCCTCTAACTGCCACCCGTGCACTTCCGTGTGTATTGTTGCGCAAAGCGTGCTGACCGGTGAGAGATCGAATTCAAACGAGAGAGGGCATGCGACGATAGAAGTGAGATAGTGTGCAAACAGACGAGACGAAGCGTGCGGCGCGCTCTCACTCTCGCCTCTCCCCCTCTACAGTCTACGCGTACCGCGCTGTACAGGGAGAGAGATAGCGAGCCCGCCCCTCCCTTTCTCACCCCCCCCCCCACCACTCACTTCCCTTTAGTTGACCCTACTGTCTTCCCTTATATATTCTACAACACCCCCCTAGTTGCTGCAGCTGCTAGCATACATCCCCTACAAGCCGCAACCATTACGCTACTAGAGCTGCCGGTGCGCTGTCCGCTGGGACTGCTCAACATCCCCATCAACCTGACCTTTACGATTGTGAGTGGTGGGACAGTAGCATGTTGCATCAAATTGCATTCATTCAACACCATCCAATAATTTCTTTGCAGCCGGTCGGAAGCAGTCAGGCTGCGGCCGCTGCTGCTGCAGCAGCCAACGGGCTGCCCTCGGTGAGTTTTTCATCATCGCTACTTAGTGTTCAGCACTTATTCCTATCCTTCATCATTACTCATCATGACTAAACCATTGCAGTCATCAACGGGGCTCTTCGGTCTGCAAGCGAAAGACCTGAGCTTGTACGTGGAGCGGATAGTCGAAGCGATCGTGCTCAACGGACCCGCCGGTCTCGAACAATCCGTCAAGGCGCTTAGGGTGAGTCCTTGTTCTTACATTACGTTTGTACATGTTTGTCAGGTATTAAGTTAGTTGATGTGCTTTCCATTCCGATATCGTTCTATCTATCTTGCTGGTGTCAACCAGCACGCGTGGTGGCGGTAGTGGGTGAAAGTATAGAGAGGGCACGTACCCTTCGGTGTCTGTCCCTTCCCCTTTCTCTACTCCTCCTCCCCCGCTCACGCTCTCGCCTCCCTTGCGCAACATTTCGCCCCCCTCAGGGCAGGCTGGCACGAAAGTGCAACGAGAGGGGAGGGGGAGAGGGGCAGAGACTGGTACTGAGGGGGAGGAGGGATGGGGTGGTCAAGAGTACACATAGTCAACTCTACTCGCATTGCAGGAGGAGGAGCAGCGAGCAGCCGCTTGCGCCGCCGCTGCAGCCTCTGCAGCAGCAGCAGCCGTTGCTGCAACAAACACCGAGACATCGACGCCCCCATCAACCACTGCAGCGCAGCAGCAACAACAGCAACAGCTCGAGCAGCTGCAGCAGCTGCAGCTCGCTGCTGCTAACCAGCAGCTGCCGTTGCCGCTGAGCTACAACCAGGTACGCATCGTACTTTCTGCTTAATGGCTCTTCATTCATTTAACTTATGTCAATGTCAGAGTTTGATCGTGTCTTTGTAGATCAACTGTCTCGAAAACGTGCATCGGTTACTCAAGAGTCAAGCGAAGTACGAGGAGGAAGGAGATCAGGAGGAGATCCAGAACGATCTGAGGTGAGCATTGCAATCTTCTTTATTTTTATTTTTCTTACCTTGCATTCTTTATTGTTTGAATGACATAGTGCATTTTCTATCGAGTATGTTCCATGGCCTCTTCAGTTGTCGAAAACATTGTGCCGAATCTAAGACCCGGGGCCATATTCGAAATGTCCGCGCGTTGTCCTAGATACCATCCCGCGATGATCGCTCGGCCCACTCATTTACAACCCTTCTCACTTTCGCATACTATCTGGCCTATTAGACGCGCGCGCGCCCCTCGTGCCAGATTCCCTTTCACTTATTGTTGTTGTGTCTTGCCTCTCTGTAGGTCGCACCTGTAGGCACTGTGTGTACCACCCCCTGAGGCAAGGTCATTAGATGCGAGATGCGGACAAGTGGTACACGATCTCATCACTATATTTCTCGGTACCACCCTAGGTCCCAACTCTCCCCCGGGGGACTAACTCGTCTCTTGCGTACCAGCCTGCCAGCAGAATTAGAGTAGACGGGACTCTAAGATGTGCGGCTGAGGAGGCGATAGACACTGAATCGTGTTTACTGCAGAGAGAGAGAGAGAGAGAGAGAGAGGAGGGAAGATGCAGTGGAACGAACGGCCCATCGCGCTTAGCGCTCAGTCATAGAGAGGGAAGTAGCAGCGGAGGATAGCAGTACCAGGGGAGAGAGTCAGGAAGGGGGAACCACACTGGATGCAGGACCCATGTCAAAACACGACGGGTAGGAACAGCAGCGCGGGGGAGAAAGGGGAAGCTTGCCACACTCACTCAATCTGCAGAAGAGGCGGAGGAAAAACAGCTGAGCGCGTGCCAGCCTAGAATCTAGGCACCGCGGACCCACCCGAACGCTTTTTTCCGGTCTGACTAACAAAATATCGAGTCGAGCGCTGCATTCAAGTAGGCTTGTAGTACTCTAGCTTTTTCTCTGTAAGGTTGACCAAAGATGATGGATTTTGCTCACCATCTCAATTTCAGCAATCTGGCACCGTCCGTCCCTCTGACGCGCGAGACGCTCATGGAGCACACGCGTCGCTACGAGGCCGAGTACCGGGCGACCTGGTCGAGACGCCTGTCCGGCGCCCTCAAGCGACCCTTCGCGTTCGAGCCGGCCATGCTGCCGACGACCTCAGCCGAGGCCCCGGCTGCATCTGCGGCTCCCCCCGCCGCCAAGCAGTCGCGACCCTCGAGTGGTGGTCCTCCGCCGCTTGAGTGGACGCCGGCCCAGCGCGAGGAGTACTACCGCTCGCAGCAGAACCCCGCTGTGCCATCGGGCATGAACTACCAGGTATTTTTTGCAGACTTTCATTCATCATAGTGTGATTTTGATAGGCAGGGACATGTAGTAAAATCTATACATTTCTTCGTCAAACTTCCAAGTAAATCATATTTTGATCAACATGTACATGCAGCAAATCTCTAGAGTTATTCAGTAATCAGATTTAGAGATAATTCCGTTTCACTCAATCATCAACTAACGATCTTTCAGATCACCTCGATGCCCTTGCCGTCGCCAGCTACTGTGCTAGCGCAGCAGCAGCAGCAGGCCGCCGCCCGTCGCTCCGCCTTCTCCACCGTCCACCGAGCGCATCTGGACATCGCCCAGCAGGTACGGTAGTCTTACAGTATTCGGAGGCTCCTTAGTCGTTGTGTTATATTATGCATTTTGCGTTATGTTTGATCTTCATATCATTCAATAGAGATTTATCATTGTTCTTGCAGGCCAAGAGCTTCGGCCCGCTAACCGTGAGCACGTTCGACCCGCCCGTTTCCGTCATAAAGTCGACCGAGCCGCAAGGTCTGCTGCTCGAGGCCACCAAGCTCGCCTAATCGCCGGTTTCCAAATCTCCGGTCCCACCTCTCTCCCCGAGTGCCCCCGTTTATAGATTCGTGCTCGTCAGATCAGTTTTCGTAGTGGCAGCTGCAATATGTACTAAGTATTTCCCTCCCCCGTCTTTCTCCCTTTCACTCCCAAATCACACCGCTCTTCCCCATTCACACACTGACCAACGTCTTTCTTTCTTCTTGATTACTGTATTCGACACCACCCTTACGATTCTCTCTTTCTGACCCATAACCTCCCCCCGACCCCGAACCGGTTCGTGAAGCGTGGTCTCAGTGCCCGCCAATCGTCTCCCTGGCTACCCGCCGCTCTTTCAACCCGTGGTACCCGGCATTCAGCCGGGCCGCCACACCCCCGATCCCCGTTCTCTAGTCTTTATTATCTCACTGATATTTGTTGTTGTATATCTATGCAGGAGCGTAAGGTGCTCTCTCTCTCTCTCTGATCCTTCCAATAATCCACCCCTCTAATATCTGATTCCGTCCGTACGATTCTCAGTGTAAGCCCCGTCCCCTTGCAGCCTAAGCTCGTCGGGTTGTCCGAATTCACCGCTAAGCCTCTACTCCATTTTGCTCCCTTCCAACCAATCACCTCTATCACACCCCCTGCGAAACAGAGTCATTACAAGCATACACACAACTATAAAATCATTGCTCTTCAGAAATTCCCGATTGCCTCTCCTATATCAGCCGCTCTCCGACACTAGGGTTCGCTTTGTCTCGCTTATTCGTATTGTAAAGTGCTTTAAGTTTTCGTAATACCAGTTCCCACTGCCCCGCCTTTTCTGTCTAGGCCCCAATAGTTACTCTCCACTGCCAGGGTTGCTAACCACAGTGCCCTTCTATCCCACCCATTCAGGCTCTCACTATATAGCACACAAACGACGAAAACCCCCTTCCGACCAATCTCTCACTCCCAACGATTTTGCCATTGCCTTCCCGCATATTTATTCAATATCACGATGATCACTCCCGCTCGTCTTTCAATTCTGCTCCCGATGCGATGTATCTTAAGGATTATCGACATGCGAAGACCTGGCTTCCCCAAGCCGGGCCGGGAGCGCCCCGGACGGGGAGTGCGCTCGCTAGCGCCGACGGCTCGATGAGCGCGGGTAGTGCGTGGGTTCCACATGGGGTTCCTGCCTCGCTACCGCCCGCTCATCGAGGAGGTCGCAGCCTGCACGTTCCCCTTCCACACCCTTTCATTGCTGTATTACATGCGTACCCACACATACTAGTGCAATATGTACCGAATCACTACCGTGTTTTCTTTCAGTCTTCCTCTAGAGACAATATTCATCACACACTTTTGCGTCGTCCTTCACCCCCGGTGTTTTGTCTTTCTCCTCTATAGTTCGCAATTATTGTTCACATAGATTCTATAGCACATCTTCTTTCAAAATGCCCCTAAAATTGTTGTGTATATTGTGATCCCCTCCCCTCCCTCGCATCGACTCTGCTTTGTTTCCTGCCTGAGAAAGAGCCTTGCTCCAAGGCGCAAAATGATGATAAAAATCATAAAACTGAAAGAATTTGTATGATGTTATCGGACACGGGAGGGTCAAACACGAATATATCGCGGAAACTAATCGATGTTCGGAGGAGAGTTAGACAGTTCGAACCGGTTAACTCCCCCTTGCTGCTGTTCTCGACACAGGGAACTCTTCTTCTTGTTGCTCTTCCTCCCCTCTTCTCGCCCCAGTCAACAGTAATGCTGTGCGTGCTATGGATGATTCTGCTACAGAATAAGGCCAGTTCTCAGGATGATTGCTTGCCATTTATAGTAGCTTCTTAGTGTTTTGCGCGTGTTATTCAGAACGCTGATGCCTGTGAAGATGCAATTTGCAGAGAATCTCCTTCTCGGTCGGCGTATTTATGATCGTTGAACTGTACAAGGGGCTACAGAACCTGCTCATCTGGCTTGACGTTATCAGATGTGTAGTTTGACGGATTAAATCCCGAGATTCCAATAACGCGAATGAAGGAAATATGCCGCTCTGGTTGCGAGAAAGCGTGGCAAATGTATAATTAATAGAGTTAAATTGTTGTTTCACTGGATTAATTTCAAAAACGAGAACAATTATTAGACCTCTCAAAATTAAATAATATGTCTCAATTCATTGATTTTCCTAATGTTTTCGCTTCTCAGATGGCATCCGGGGCGCAATCAAGAACTGAGCAGGAGGTGGCAACCAGAGGTTTTTTTTATTAATTTTTTTTTTTAGATTTTAATTTCTTAACTCGGTAAAATAACTAATTTGCAGCTGTTCATCTTCCTATTCCAACTCGTGCTGCACCATGCAGTGTTCTGGTTCATGTCCGAGACCACGGAGAGGATGCAAGACAAAATGGTTAGAAGTGGTTTTGAGATAAATATTGGAACAGAATCTCAATGATTTCGCAGAAGAAAGTAAGAATTACCACAATTGCATTTCAGGCGAATCTCGACACTGGACTGGAGCACCGGCGAGATTCGTTCTGGATTAGATGTTGAATGGATGGATAAAGCGTATTTCCCTCGGTCGTTCTAGTGCGTGTCAAGCAATTTCATTAGGCAGTCCGCGTTCCGCTAATTTCACTCCTCCTCCATATCGCGAAGTACAACATTCGTGCCAGGCAGTCCGCATGTTTCAGCAAAGTCTCCAGCGAACGGAAAAGAGCGCAGAGATACGTTAGGTTACTCAGATCTTTTCGTCTGTCTCGTTTGCCTGGCAGTGCGTTGAACGATGAGAGCTAAACCGACACCACGTCTGCAGAGATAGAGAAGCCGCCGGGCTTATGATTTATGCACTTCGCAGGCACTAGCGGGCACGGAGAAGCAATGAAGGGAAAGAAGAGGGAGATGTGGAAAAAAGGAGCACCCTTAGGGGAAGAGAGAGAGAAAAGCCGTGACTGGTACTGCAACACGTAGATATGTTTGGAAGTGCGAGTCGAAAAGGAGAACGGAGGAAATGGAGAGGGATCGGGAAGCAATTGAGATGAAGGATGAACCGATTCAGTAAAAAAAAACATAATCTCCGTAGTTCATCAGCAGATATGATTCTCCTACTTCTTCTATCTCTTTTCTTTCAGGGGATCGGTCGTGCAAGACACCAACAAGTGTTAGTTCCTTGGATTTCATCGGTTTCTAATAGAAGATTCCGTCAAATGCTTTATTTCAGTCTGGAGGGCAACATGTTTTCAAGTATGCAATTGATATTTAGGTTTGAGGAGTAGGTGAACGGTTATTTCGACAGCGTGACCAATTTTCCATTCTGTGGTTCATATAACGGGAGAGTGGAGTGAATAATGAAGAGAACAGATGCTGCTCGCATCACTAAAAACCTTGAATTTAGCTTGAGATGTAAAATACAGCATTCTAACACCGGAATCACGAGTATGGAAATACGCCCAGGAAAAAAAACGCGATTGAAACCTTCCATAAAATAATGTGATAATACACTGCGGATACGCTCCGAACGACCTTCGCCTCGAGTCCCCGACCCGGCTTTTAGGAAACTTTTCGCGCTCATTTCCAAAGTTCGTATTATTTTTCTTCAAATTTTGAGTTCTTTGCCTGCGTGCAAGCTTATCTTTGAGATGGAATATGACACAGAAGAAACCGCGGCTTGAATTTTCATAAATACCGACTCTGAGGTATACCGACTCTAAATACCGACCAAGATCGTTCGAAAATTTGTCCCCGAATATATTATCCATAGTATGGACAGTTTCAGAGGTTTCTGAATAATTATTCTCGAAAGGATTTTTTTGCTTTCCGAACTCGTAATGCATGTGTTAAACTGTGGAAGAGAATAGTTTAAAAAACACATACACATTCAAAAAGGTAAAATTACCGTTTCCGTCACTTGTATGTTCTGAATGGGGATTGCCTTGGGGAGTTTAAGACCAAATATCAGACGAAGATGCTTTCTGATGAGCACGTTGCACGCAAGCATTGCCCATGGCTGTACGCAGCACATCAACTCAGTAGTGTGGAATCTGGAATGGTGTGGAACCAAGATTGTGTCTAGTACCCTAGCTGTACCCAGGCCGAATCTGGTTCCAGGCAGACTCTATGCTATCATGTAAACGTGAAAAATATGGACGAATGTTCCAACTTTCTTTCGGGTCCTTTTTTCCATGTGCATGTTCCTTCGTTCCCCGTCTCTCTTTATTTTGTATATTTTCATATATAAAATGAACGGTTAAAACCACTCACGTTAACGGAATCACCATATCGTATAGCACGCGATCGATGGGCACTTGGAACTGCAAATATCAAATTATGAATTATGTTTCAGACTGGCAAATCAACGCCCTCCGCAGATTATCGCCTATAACATTTCAGAACCGAATAGCATAAGTTACCTACAGTAGCGATAATGAGCAGAAACGCTCTAATTGAGTCCACGATTACAAGTGCGAATGAAATTAGAGCGCAGACGAGGTGGCGTCGCTCCTGTTTCTGAAGTTATTCTGAAGTTATTGTACAACATCTTTTCGAAACTTGAATTCACAAATTTCGAAACGGATTGTCCTAGAACTATTGAAAGAGAGATGAAGTAAATAACTCAAAATAACTCTATCTGAAACAATAGGATACCATCAGATAACATTAATACGACCGTTCATGAGACTACAGACTACGTGAACTACGACTATAGGCTAGACTAGACTAGACTACTTTCATGATATATCACCGTTATTGTTGTTTGCGTATTCTTCTCCTATTCATCGTTCATGAGGGGCATGACTCACCACGTAGCGTGCGTTATTGTGAAGGAATAGCATCTTGCGTGAGCGGAAAGCCGCCGCAAGGTAGAGAGGTATACACACGACAATTGATAGCCAGGAACAGACTTGAGCAGCAATCGAGAGCATCTAGAATTGGGCTTGACTGAGGAAGAGTATACGTTTTAGTTCCTAGGCTCATTTTTTGATATGGTTGAGTAAAGTTACCGATGGATTATCTCGAGAAACATCGTGCTGGTAAAGGTAGGTAAAATAACCCGTTTCTCTAGTCACATTCGTCCTGATTAGGCCAGTATATTTGTAATGGGAAGATTCAGTCCGCAGCTCCCAATCCTGTTCTTCGGACCTACTCGTACAAAACGTACCGCGATCGCTTCTCTCGGCGCATTGAGTTTGACCCCGTCTCCCTGAGGAACGAAAGAGACGTTGAAGTTCAACGGAATCGCGACAAAACCTGGAAGGAAAGAAGGAAAATGTGCAATTATAGAAATCTGTAGCCTACGTGATGTATAGTGTACACTAATGTGCAAATGCGTGTAAAATCGTGCGAATGTGTATTCAAAGCGAAGTATTGTTCAACGCGTATCTAATTCTTATCTTATCGTTTATTATACGTAAAGGATTAAAAAGCTATCCCACCAAAGGGTAGCACTACGGCAAGCGAAACTGCCAGAGCGATAATGATAGTAGAGCTCCAGATCTGAAAATTAATCGATTCCAAATAGTTCATCATTTAAAAAAAATCTAAATCGGCATTGATCTCTACTCGTGATATTACATTGCACAACACTTTTTGTGTATTTTGAGTTCAAGCTATGAGCAAGATGGAGAATGAAGAATTGAGTTCATTCAAAATCCAATCCGCACCATATTATGTGATGCAAAGGCCATGAATGCGGTGAATCGATTGGCCGCGAAGGGTATTTGAATCAGGAAAAGTTGAGACTTTTGAGCGGTCTGACAGCCGAGCAGGATGCTAGGAGTAAATAGATAAGAAATAACCGGATATCACAGAACTTCTGGAAATTTCCCAGAAAATACGGTTTTTGAAAGAGGTTACAAGGAAATACTTTTTTTTCCGGTATTTACAGTGATTTCCTCAGAGATTAGCAAGTCCCACGTACACTTACGCTGCAAGAATCGAGTGATTCTCCGGTTGAAACAACTGAAAGAGCCCGAAATCACGAGGTCTAGTGAGCAGTTCGGTGTGGAGCAGCAGGAAAATCGAGATGACCGACTGTAAATGAGCATTTCAATAGTGATGACCAATCTGACTCTCCTCAATTCGCATATGATCTCGCTAGTCCCAGAAACAAGAGAACACGGAAAACTAGGAAAATTCGGTCCTAACCGATTGGTACTGCCATCACACGTGTTCAACTCATTAGTGTTCAATGCGGTGGAACAAGTATATTTATTTATAGTCAGTTTCTTATATTTTAGTGGAAAAATCCTATCAACGAGTACCTAACATGCACCTAATATTGTTAGACAACGTGATGTTTGAATACATCACGTTGTCTATGCGAAAGTGCACAATGCCGAAAATAGGATTTTTTGTCTAATCTCTCACTACTAGTGGGGGCAAATCGGCATCCGACTCTCCTCATTTCGCACGATCTCTCAGCGGTCAGAAAAACAAGAGAGAATGGAAAATGGAGAGATACGGATGCCGATTTGCCATCACTACTCACTCCCCCTATGTTTCAGGAGAGTCTTCCCCCCTGTTCCTGACCAATCTACAAATGTACTTCGTTACCTTGTCGCGCCTCGGGTGTAATTAAATGATTTATGTTATTGCTATATTTTCAACAACAAAAAAGTTTTTCAAACATACCTGCGCCAGGGTGAGCGTGAAGAACGCGCTCCTGAACGATGTGACGCCACTCCGAAAGCGCAAAATGATTCCAAGGATCAGACAGTGGATCACGATCGAGCACCAGGCAATGACCAGCAGAGGGTAGTGACTGGCCGGAAGGGAGGGCATTCTGGATTTGGGAACCGGGAATCAGAAGCAGGGATCCTGGAACCGGGAATTAGGAACCTTGAATCAGGAACCGAGATCCGGGATCCGGGGAACAGGAGAGACCAGAGATAGAAAACAGTGAGTTAGGGAGACATTCGAGAAATAAACTACTGGATGGATGACGCTGATGTCTTAGTCTTTATAGGAATCCGTGAACTCCTTGAACAATGGTGTTTTCATGCGAAAACACGCAACGGAGTCAGAGAGAGGAGTGTGAGGGGTGATGAATATGAGAGGAATCGCCAGATTTTCGAGAGCCATGCGGCGGTAGGAATTTGTATCACCGATTCTGCTGAAAAGTGAAACTTAAATACTTTCGATGATGCTCTTTCAAACTACGTTTGCCGATTTTTGATATCTGGTCTTGTCTTGGAGTATTGTTAGGTCAAATTAGGGACACTACGAAATTTACGTCCAAAATTTCATCAGTAAAAGAACCATAACTCGCTTTAAAATTATGGTAGAGACAAATACAAAAACGAATTCGAATGAGGAGGCGGAGGGCAACATTTCGTCTGTTGATGATGTCATTCATCGTGAATGCGCTGGATCGGGGCGGTTTGTTTTTCAAAAAAAATTTCCTAAAAACTTTCCTAATAGTGATCTCCCCAAGAAGCGCCGAAAAGTGATTTGAGAAAAAACATGTATTAAACACCACATCTTAAATCAGAAAGATGGGAGGTGCGGATAAAAAAAAGGCGGGACTTTTGTCCGAAAAACCTGCTATTTTGACAATTTTCGAAGTTTTTCAAGCGTAACTTTTCTCATTCTTGTTTTCATGAGCTCGATTATCGAAATTCGGAATCAGCGTTCAAAAATACGCCAGAATTTGCTATAGTTATGTTTTTTCGAGATACAAATGTTTTCGACTCTGACCACTTTTTCACCCTTTGGTCCGATTTTGTACGAAAAATTGTTGTCTCAGAATCATGTCCCTATAGGATTTTCTGGCTTATTTTTGAGCTTAGAAAACGAATTTGCTAACTAGAGCTCATGAAACTTCGAAATAAATAAATAAAATCTCAAAAAAATTTTGTTATGGATTTTGGTCATAACTTTTTTATTTCGATGTTTCATGAGCTCTAGTTAGCAAATTCGTTTTTTTACGCTCAAAAATATGCCAGAGTATCTTATAGTGACATAATTCTGAGACAAAAAAGTTTCGACCAAAATCGGACCAAAGGACCACATGGTGAAAAAGTGGCCGCCGCGGTATGGTCATTTCTCTTGAATCTCTCGCGATTCCTCGGGGGAGGAGCGAAGAGTTCACATTATCAGAGGGATCTCAATGATTCCTTAACATAGCTCGTTCACCTAAGAAAAAAGAAAAAGGAGAGAGAAAAATTGCCAAAATTAAAAGTTTAGCAGGCTCAATAAGGTCAAAAAATATTCCGGGGTAACTTTTGATTCTGAATCGCCTGACGTATTCAGTTTTTCGATCCGACCCTCCTGAATCCCGGTGCAGCACCACATCAATGTTGTCATATTCGTGTGTTGAATCGTGAGTTAAATAGTCACCGATTGGTGAGTACATATGTCTGTTGCGTGACTAGATGAGGTTAGAAGCTTATCGTATTCTTAATCATCTTCAAGTGCAATTACGATGACGATCCACCGAGTGCCTTAGGGATGTAATTTCGGTTTTTGTTCTCTAAATCATGCACAATATCTCGCCAATCAGAGAAACGAGAGAGTGTGCAGAATGAAAACCGAAACGAAAAACGACACTACATCACTAGAGTACATGCATTGAAAAATCGAGATAACGAAAAATAATGAGAATAGAAAGAATCTTACTCCGAAAGAGTCCGTATAATCTACCCTACGGTATAGTTTGAGATTTATGACTAATGCTCATCACTAGCATAGTTTTTTGTCAACAACATGAGGTCTCTTTCTTTTCTTGAAGGAATCGGCGTGCATATATTGTATTGTTTTCATAATCGAGGAAGAGGCAACACAACATTAAGAGTTGACATATTTATCATCATGGGCACTTATTATTTAGGCTAAAAATGTGAGAAAGGATGAAAAGGGACGCCCGTATTTCGAAATTTTGTTGAATATCGTGTATTTCAGGGTACTGTGCACAGATCCGTGTCGGAGATCCCAAATAAGCCAAGATAAATCATTACAAGCGAGTATACAACGGGCCTCACCTTTCACTCCACCAGGAAATGAATTAACGGCATTCGTCCAATAATCTCCAACGCACGTCACATTTCCCTCGGTGTCCTAGATTTCATAAATCGTTGTTTTTTTAATCATCCTAGATTAAGCCCCAAAAATTGTGTAACTGAAAGGCTGAAATTGTTCAGAAGCAAGATCTGCTGGCAAATTGAGATCTTTCCTCACATTGCAAATTCCAATCGATTGTCTACGATCATCCTCTATTTGACATCATTTTTACATACTGTATCCGGGGAGAATAGGGCATAGTTGATGGGTCAGTTGATCTGAGTATCCGTGAAGAGGGGGCTGATGCAGCCGAGGCAGGGTGTGTACTGGTAGATGAGTGGAGCAGCCGTGCATGGAGCAGCAGGTGGCTCACAGTACACTGAAATGTATGATCATTGAGGAATACACTAATGTAACGAGGATATTAGAAAATTATGAAGAGATAGCACACATTGAAGATACGTGCTCGTCAACGAGGTCATGAGTGCAATGGAACAATAGCCAGTACAGTACCTGTCGTTGAGGGCGCCAAGACGTCATTGCCATTCTTCCAATCATTGCCGACGCAGAACACGTTGTTCATCGATGTCTGTAAGAAGCAGTGATGATCGCCGGAATCGGACACTTCTTAAGAGTGACTTTCTGACACAGTGAAAATAGTCTTAGAAAAGTGAAAAAAATGGATTTCCCTCAGAATGTGCGTGGAGATAGTACTCGTCGAGTGTAGCTCAGGCGCCTCTGGTTTAGTGTTCCAGATCATTCTCCGCTAACTGACAGACGTTGAGGAAAGTCGGTTGGGTTACTGTAGTTTTTTTTAAAAACTTCTGTCAGTTAGCGGAGAATCATCTGGAACTCTAAACCAGTGGCGCCTGAGCTACACTCGACGAGTACTATCTCCACGCACAATCTGGGAGAAATCCATTTTTTTCACTTTGCCAATCATCTGCACAAATATGTTCACTGACTCAGAAAGTCCCTCTTAATCGTCGTAATTTCTTGTTTATTTGATCGATGAAAAATTGCAAAACCTAGTATGTGGCAGAAATTCTTTGTGCTCTTCTCCATGTCACTCCCATATTTTGCTAAATTTACGAAAGATGATATGGAAAGTGGAAAAGGACTGCGTGAGGGGATAGGTGGGCTACCTTCCGTGCTGACACGGATCTGTTGAAAAACTGGTGTAAAATCAACGGGGTGTGAAGGAGGTAGTGCCTAGAACCGCCTCGAATACGAAACTTGCCGCTATTTTGTCGAAGTAGAGGACTTGACCAAAACCACACGTCATCTGGTCCACTGACTGCAGTGCGTCATTGCATGTCCCACATTCTGAAATTGATTCGAGCTATTATTAAGGAGATAGCACGCAAAATGAGAAGAGTCGTCTGTCGATTTCTTTTGAAAGATACGAGTATCGACAATCTCGCTAGGAGCTTACTGATTTTCTAGAAAGAGCTCGAAATACCATGTGATATGATTTGGGAACAATTGTAATTACCATTTGATGGGGGTAAATAGGCAGTGAGCGGTGCACATGTGTCAGGCGCGAGTGTAGTCGTGGTCGTGAAAACAGATCCGATAGGTGCACAATACACTGAACGACCAGATCAGATTAATTTACCGAAATAAAGATTAATGCATAAATATTAAATTATAAAGGTATCATCAAAGCAATAGCGTAGATCGAAAAACAACAACCGCATACACGGGATTTGGATGCCCCACACACATTAATGGGGTGTCCGGAAAGTTTTTAAATTTTTTTCTTAAAAATTAATTTCTCTCGTGATCTGAAAATTAGCAAGAGATGCTAAGTGGGGCTGGACAGTACAACCATCGCTCTTTAATTTGGATACCTCAGTCATTGCGGATCTCACAGTTCAAGAAAACTACATCGTTTGAACAAACCACTAAAACACCTTCCTAAGTTTTGATTTATAAAATCGATTCTCAGTTTTGCGAATCAATAAAAATCCACCAATTGCCTAAAACAAGTTGTGAGCTAGCAACTCTCCAATTGCATGCCTAACTGACGTCACGTGTAGTATTGTCCTTTCAATACGACGTAGGCTAATTTCCACACACTTTTCAAAAAATTACGAATCTCGATCCGGTTTGAAGTAAAATCTGTTGCAAATAAATCATAACTGAACACCATCACAGGTTCAGTGAAATGAACTGCAAATGAAATTTTGAAATTCAAAAATTCGAAAATCAACTCTCAAAATCCACACGCAATTGAAAAGTTTTGTCCTAGCTCTGCCGGGTTTTGAGAAATTTTATGTTTAAAATTTTTCACTTATAATATTGGGGTGTCCCATAAGTCATGATATTTTAGAATTTTTTTTCTGCTAACTACAGCGCAAAATCGTGATCACTTTTTCGTTTTTACTGCTGAACTAATTAATTCACAATTCGGCTGGCAAAACTGATATCTTCTGGTGATGAAATAGCCTCAAGTCCGAGTTTTCAAACCCACATTCGATGTTTTCTAGCTCAGTTGAAAGTAACGATGGGAACCTCAGATTGAAAGCAAAGTAGGAGAGGGTGTTGTAGTGCAAGCTAAAAATTGTAAACAGAAAATATCTCAAGTGGTGGAAAAACTTTTGCCAGCCGAATTGTGAATTAATTAGTTCAGCAGTAAAAACGAAAAAGTGATCACGATTTTGCGCTGTAGTTAGCAGAAAAAAAATTCTAAAATATCATGACTTATGGGACACCCCAATATTATAAGTGAAAAATTTTAAACATAAAATTTCTCAAAATCCGGCAGAGCTAGGATAAAACTTTTCAATTGCGTGTGGATTTGGAGAGTTGATTTTTGCTGAAGTGTAATCATTGTAGTTCCTACATGCATCTTTCTTGTGCAACTAAATCGTCCAAATGCCCTACATGTGAAAAATTGCTTGTTCATCGCGATTGAAACATTTCCCCAATTGTTACGGTTGATTTCTACAAAGAATTTGATAAATAACATAACTCATGATTGAATCGAATCTTCAAACAACAGAAGGCAATATAAATTATTGAAAATTATATTATTCGCCGAGAAAGGCTAGAGTGAGCAGATAGTTCACCCGAGTCGAGTTGGGTATGTTTCAAAGAGTGAATAAGAATGGTTCGGGAAATTTTTGTGAGATAAAAAATATCGAATTTCACATAAGGGATGGAAAAATACGAATTTTCGAGTCTCTCTATCAATTGTCGATTTTGAGGGAAAGCCTCGAACTGAAGCTCGATTGTCTCATTGACCCAAGATCTCATCGTGGCCAAAAATTCAAATCGATTGGTTTATCCTGAGCTGAGAACGAAGCTTCTAAAAATGGCCAAAAACAGGATTTCTCTACGGTTCCACTCTCTCCTCCCGCCTTTCCCTGCTTCCCCCTACGCGGCGAGGCGAGAGATTTGTCTAACCGTCTGGCTCGGCACAGCTCCCGTGAGGTGCAGATAGAGAGGTGTGATATTTCCCCTTATCGTTCGATTGACTACTCTAATCTACCGATTATCGTGCCCTCTCAGTCGACCTCCCAACTCGTCGCCTACCTGCCGGATTCGGCACCCTCGTCAGCTCGTTTCCATTCGGTGACTTGGACTGGTGAGCAAGCCTACCGTGTTTGAGATGATTCGTAAACGTAATTCAACGATTACTGCAGGAACGCAGTCTCCTCCTGTGGTACCTCCTTACTTCCTCGGAGCAAACGTCCGGTTCAGCTGCCTCAATCGTGAGTTAAACTCTTCTCATCACGTCACATGACCCTTCTCGTTTCTCACACTCGTCACTCAAACCGGCGAGTGTGCGAAATAAGAGTCTCATTATTTTCCAGTCCGCTGCGGTCGAAAATGGCACGCAGCACCCGAATAGGTACTGTGTAATAGGATTTCCCTGTTCAGGTTTCGCCTAGGCCGCCTGAAAACAATTACCAACTCAGACAATGGGATGAATAAAACCTGATTAACCTGACCTGATCAGATCAGGTCAGGTCACAAAGGATGAAAAAGGGCACAAATTCAATCAGTTTTGATTGAATTACCTGATCAGAATACCTGAAAAGGGAAACCATACTATGTAATCTTGCTTCTCGAGGGCTTCTTCAGAATAGTGATGTAAATTCCATTTTCGATCTCTCCATCCTGCATATTATTCTGTCGAGCAGAGAAACGAGAGGGGTGCAGAATGACAAGACTCGAAACCCGAAATGATATCACTGATGCAGCATGAGCATGGTATCTGTCAGATGCGAGAAAGTCGACGCGACCGCAACATGCAATGAGGACACGTCGAAGGCTCTGTGCACATGCGGACCCGGCTGGACCGGCCCCACTTGCAGCATCCGTGAGTGCAGTAACCCGAATCCTGAGATGATACAGTAATCCGAATCGGGACAGTAACCGAAACCGAATAGTGATAATGCCAAATCCGCAACCTCTCATACATGGTCTTTAGTCAAAGACATGAGCATCCCTACGTAGAGATCTTGTGAAATTGACATGAAATCGGCGGCCGAAATTTTTTTAAAATCTTTTTTCTTTTTTCCCCTTTCAGAAATCACTTACATCAACGAGCTCATCGACTGGCTAGGCCCGGACCTTTACGACAATCTTCTCAAAGTGAGCATACGCATAGGGCGAGTGATGCCAGGGCAGTTCAAAGTCCATTCCAAACATATTTCAGATCATCCTCACCGCACAGACCTCGCCTGCCGCCGTGATCAACGTGCTACCCTTGCTCATGACCTTCCTCACAACCGACCAGAAACAGGCGAGTGTCTCTCCTCATTCCGCACTCTCTTCCGTCTGTCTAACCGGTGCAAGCAAGTAAATGACCATAGATGCGAGAGAGAGAGAATACGGAATGAGGATGACTACAGGCGCTACGTGTTATAGTAAGCACAACAGGAACACTAATAACTTCTATAATCGCGGCACTTCTTCGATTGCTGGCTCAGATAATGATGCTCATGATTTATATTTCTCCTCTATCTATTGGGTTGAGGAATAAGTAACGCTCGTTTTTTCTCTCTGACTTTAGAACCCTCGTGCTCGCTCTTTTGTTGTTGCCGTCTGCCACCCTGTTTACACTGGAGAGAGGGCCCCTCGGGCATTCCACACATGTTTTCGATTCAGTTCTCCCTAGTCTCCCAGGCGAGAATGCCGCACAATTTCGTCCCCGACCGAATTCACATTCGGAACGTGATGCTCTTTCTCTTTCTATCTGGCTTGAAACCGCCCGCCATTCATGAACAACTGGAGCAGGTTTACCCCACACATACCCCTCATGTAACCACCGTGAGAAAGTGGGTAGTCAAATTCGAGAAACACGACTTTTCCCTCGAAGATGAAGACCGACCCGGTCGCCCCATGGAGTTGGACCTCGATCGATTGCGTTCTGAGGTGGAGGCTGACCCGTATCTCACTACGCGCGATCTTGCTGACTTCCTTGGGGTCGACCAAAAAACTGCCGTGAATGGACTTCACGCGATTGGAAAGAAGTGGAAACTCGGGAGATGGATCCCCCATGACCTGACCGACTATGACAAGGATCGCCGAGTGGACATGGCTTCGACTCTTCTCACTCTGCATCGCCGGTTTGATTGGCTGGACAATGTCATCACAGGTGATGAAAAGTGGGTGCTCTACGACAACCATGAGCGCATGAGACAGTGGGTCGGAGAGGACCAAAAGCCAGCAGATGTCCCCAAACCCGATTTGCACCCCAAAAAAGTGATGTTGTGCATCTGGTGGTCAGTTCGGGGAGTGGAGTTCTGGGAACTCCTACCCGAGGGGACGACTATCACGGCAGAGGTCTACACTCTTCAGCTACGGAAGCTGAGACTCGCTGTCGAACAAACACGCGGGAAGGACGCTCGAATCTACTTTCAGCACGACAACGCCCGCCCGCATGTCTCAAGAAAGACCAAGGCTGAGCTTTCGGGCTATGGCTGGACTGTCCTCCCCCACCCTCCCTACTCACCCGACCTTGCCCCCTCCGATTACCACCTCTTCTCAGACCAGGGACAGATCTTCAAAGACCGAGCCACTATCCAGACCGTACTGACCAACTATTTCAAGAACCAGCCCCAGTCCTTCTATCACGAGGGCATCCACAAGCTGCCTGGTAGATGGCAGAAGGTCATAGATGCGCATGGAGAATATTTTTAGATTCTATCGTGCTTTGTAAAGTTTTTATGATAAAGTGAAAAAAAAAAAATTTGAAAAAAATTCAAAAACGAGCGTTACTTATTCCTCAACCCGATAAATATACATTCCATATCTTTTATATCGATCTGCGGTGTCGCAAACTGGGCCAGAAACCGTAGAAGTTCCGTAATCATTACATTAACCAATTTCAGGCAATGAGTTGGCAGTTGGACGAGATCGTAGACTCCATTGACTACGAGTCGAAGGAGGTGGCCTACGCGTGAGTGCAGCGTTCGAACTAAGAATTTTGACCGATCAAACAGAGGGATAATGGAGACTATGAACGCATCATCAGGTCCCTACTTTCTGCGCGCACCGCTAACGCAAACAATGATATTATGGTCCATATTGATTGCACGTAGGAGCGAAACTAAAAGCTGGGGAGACTTCGTATAATTAATATAAAAGAAAGTAACTTCAGGAACGCCTTCACCCAAGTGTTCGACGACACCCTAGGCAATTGCTATACCTTCAACTACGCGAACAAGACCAACTCGTTCGATGGCCTCTACAACACGAGATTCTCCGGGCATTCGCGGGGTAAGCGAGAATAGGATGGAATCGTCAAAGATCTAAGATGGCCTCACCGTTGACCATTAAAAGGCGACTATCTCATCTCGCATACTATCTCGTCTTGCTAATCGGCGAGGAATTGTGCAAGATGCGAACAGTCGTACTTAAGTTCCAAGTCATCATTTCCTTCAGGATTCTCGATGATGGTGAAGTTGGACCCGTCAGAGCAGGTGGGATCTCACCATTCTACTAGATCTCAATTCTTTGTGACCGGCGAAAGAGTGTGCCAAATGAGGAGAGAAAGACTACATCACTAAGGTGAAGTGCGCCGCCATCTCCACCTACATCCACGCTCCCGGCACTCCGCCCACCCAGGTATCGTACCTTCATTTCGCACACTCTATTACCGACCAGAGTTACGTGCAAAATGAAGAGACTGTGCACCTGAACACCCGGTATAAAGAGGATTGAGAGCAGTCCAGGAACAAGTTCTATGTTTTTAATACGAGTTTCAAATAGTTCTGTGTTTTTCTCTCAGAACTCTTATATCGGCGTTAATTAACTGATCGCTCCCAGGGCATGCTGTACTCGCTGCGCACAGGCGCGTCTGACGTCGTCGCGTTAAAGAAGGTGACTTTGGGTTAGTCCTAGATCTAATCCTAGACCTTAATACTCAGCTCTTTGACCTTAGCTCTTAGCCCTTTAGAAGACCTTACTTCTTAGCACTTATACTTTAGTCCTAATCCCTTAACATTTGTCCTCCACAAATCGATATTGCAGTCGATCACGAAGCTCATCTCGAGCTGCATCACGACGCGTGAGGAGCTCACGCAGAACTTTTATGAGGACGGCGACTACACCGTCGACGTCAGTTTCGTATAATTAATACGAACTAAAAACTGAAAAAAAAACATTGTGCATTTCGTTGACGCAGTGTGACAAATTCATGTGCGTTTATATGAACGGAACTTTACGTCGAAAATACAAACATCATTACCTTTTACTTCCGTATTCCCTCTTTCTTCTCAGGGCTGCTACTACGCATGCTACCAGGACAAGGTGCTGGAGATGTGCGGGTGCATGAACCCGCGGCACAAGAAGGCCAACTCGGCGAGCCAGTGCCAGTTCAAGGACCGTGAGTGGTATTCGAGGTGCATAGCGTCTCGATATTTATTTCTATTAAACAATCTAATGCAGAATTCATAGTCGCATTGAGGGGTCAAATGGGGGGGGGGGGTTATAAACACCCTTCATAGTCGAATAAAAACTGAGATGTCAATCTCTTCATTTGGCACGCTCTCTCACCGGTCGATCGGTCAGAGAGCGCGTGAAATAGAGAGATTGACCCCTCAGCTTTTATACGACTATGAAGGGTGTTTTTAAGTCCCAGTTTGACTCCTCAATGCGACTATGAATTCTTTATGAAAATAAAAGGAAAGTTCACTAGAACATGAATATTATGAAGTTGTAAGTGTTTTATAGGTAATTCGTATGAGAAATCACAAATATTCCGTTCAGACGACTGCATCAACAACGTTATCGCAGTACACGGCGATTCCTCGTCCTGGCCCGAGTGCAAGTGCCCCAATCCCTGCTATCAGGTACTATATGACATTCCTTTCCACGAACCCAGGTACGTCTGTTAAACAATTGTGTCAAACTATAGCTTACTATAGTATTGGATTGTTGTGTGTACTTTCAGGAGACGTACGAGATCTTCGCCACCCGTGCGGAACTGCCCTACAAGGTACGATAGCTGGTGGTGATGCCCATTCAAGACCGACCCTTCTTCATTTTACTTTCCGGATCAAGGAAAGTCTGTCACGAACAGGCTTCACTAATGGTATTAATGTGATTGGTGAGAGAAGGTGTAGATGCATAAACGAAGATGGTATAGATGCTCTCGAACTTGATCTGTTTCTGAACCTTATCCCCAATCCGAACTGGCTCGTGTTCCGAATTGGTTCGAGTCTGTTTCCACTCATTCTCCCTTATCTGCCTCGTGGGGTGCTGTCGTTCCCAGGGCAGACTTCCCACTCCTCCGAGCAAACATTGCAGATCTTCCAATCAAAAATTCTAACAAACGTATACATGAAGAACAGACAGATAATTAAAGGAGAACAAGAGAGCTGATGATCAACTTCGCAGATGCCGAACTGTCCCAACATCACTGACGGCTGCCCGGACCTCAGCCAGACCATTTCCCGTCTCACGATCTACTTCGCATCACTCGAGATCGAGCAGGACACCATGATGGTCAGAGCCCATTTTAGTGCTACTGATTCCGGAAGGATATTCGTCTCAGCTGTAGGCATCATCGATAGATGGAACGGCAACTTGTCGATTGAGATCGACAAGAAGTTAGAATAGACGTTCGTCAATATTGGGCACAATTGCACTCTTGTTTTTTTTCGCTTTGATGCCAGAAGGTGTGGATGATTGGGCTTCTCCCTCGGGTTGTCCATCGTGGGCGTGCTCGAGTTCGTAATCATGTGCGGCAGCCTCAGCAAGGATGCCGCAACGTGGAAGAAGAACAAGTGATCAGACACTCACTCAGTAGAATCGCAAAAGAGTAGAATGATTTTGCAAAGAAATTAGCAAAGAAAGTAGGTTATTTAGAGAGCAATACAATAAAAAAAAACATGAGCATTTGGTGGCAAAATCGCTCCGTAGAGGTTAGAAGTGACAGATCACAATTAGGAAATAAAATTATTATCCATGAAATACTTTATTTGTCTAGGATTTACAACCTTTTGCGCCAATCGATATTTAAATGAAACAAAACACCCGACGCAGTCACTCAGATCCCTAATTAACCCTGAAAAGTGTGAAATTAAATGTTCGTGTATAAGTGTGCGAACATGCACCTTGCCCCGCGCAAGTATTGGCGATGAAGTGCTTCCATCCGTTGGGGACATTTATGTCGGATCCGTAAACGAACGACCGCTGTGGAAAATAATTAATTTGTCTTCAAATTCCACTAGATGATTTTATGTAGAATTCTGCAGCTTCTTTTGTGCTGTTAAGAAAACTAAATCTGTCGATTCAGAATCTCGAACACGGTCGTTCACTCCAAACGACTCGTAACCTCCATTTCTATGCAGTCCCCTGAATTGCAATGTTCGAACATTCTTGAGGGCGAGATTACGCACCGAAAGTAGAGCACAGGACCCCCAAAGAAATAGGCATCTTGTTATTGACAACAAGAAAGGTCATGCGAGTGATCCTTATTCTCATTGTCTTGTGAGTTCACTGAGAACTACTTCCTCCAACCACTCTAATGAGATGATTTCTGCCAGGGAATGTTTGGAAATATCCATATACTTTGTGGTATCTGCTTTATTAGTTAAATTTAATAAAAGAGTTTTGTATCAAAAATTTGCGAATGATCTTGCCTCGTCGGAGAGCATTCCACCAAGTCCGTCCGGAGTTAGACAAATCCGATTCAAGAGAACCAAAGATTTAAGATTGAAGAAGCTAAATATGAATGAAACTAGAGTTTACATCTGGGTGTGTTTCCACTCTCAGGTTTCTCGTGATATCGCAATACTTCGAGGCTAAGACGTGGGAAGCCGCTTGAAAGATTATCGGTGACAAAACATAATAACTTATTTGAACATACACAAAAACCGATGTTTTGTCGTTGGCGCAGGCAACATGCGTTGTATTTGAAAAATATTATAATCTCTGTTATTCCGCTCAACAAACTGCATTCACAGATACTGCCCATCCTATTGACGCTGACCTAACACGCGACGCTCCGTTAGCCAAATCGAAGATCCTAAATCCCCCTCATAGAAGATGAAAGATGGATGACTAACGTCAAGAAGGACGATGAATGAACACAATTACGGAGTGAGAAGTGTGACGGAAATATTTACGATTTCTCATATTGATCTGATTGATCTGCACAATGCATTCACAGACGAAAGATGCACGATTTTGATGGCTTTCAGAGTTTGTGAAAACTCGACAGTGATACGTCTCACTTTTTAATGTACGGACTTAGGCTGAAAGTGGCGAGAATTGCAGGAACTCACTGACCTATTGATATGGTAATCGATTTTCATTTAATTGTTTGTGATGTTTCAGTCAGTAAAATAGTCTTATTCTGATGTTTGGCACAAAGAAGAATGAAGTTGGGTCTCTTGTTTTGCCATTTGGAGTTTGATCCCGTATTTGTCGAGCGCGCTTGCTGGTTGCTAAGTGCAATTCTCTTTCAACACTAGCTTCCGATTCTCTCCCGTTTGTGCGTACCCAACTGTGAGATAATGATCACATTTCTGGCTCGTCAACTCGAAATGCTCAGTCACCATCTTTGTGATAATCGAGTCACCATATACGTAGTGTCTTCGTAGTGTCAACTTTTCTACACCACATAGCGGAATCGTTACGTGGCGTCTAATATTCAAAACTAAGTCTTCGCAGGTGTGCGATGATGCTCAGATGCGTCCTCATCATCATATTATGCTGTCTATCGCCCGCCCAATGCTCTACGACTACGACTTTCACGTGCTACGTCGGGTACGAATAGTAAAGATTAATCCAAAAATATTCTCCTCATAACGCATGCTCTCGTTGGAAAAACGGAAGAGTACACCAAATGAGCAGATACGGGATTCTATTTGTTATTACTACTCTGGACAGCTCATCTCTCAAAATCCAGTCTTCCTACCATCTCTCCTTCAGGGAGCTATCATTCAGGCCTAGTGCCTTGTGTAGTAGTTCATTCCGTACACTCACTCACCGGTAGACGACAGAGTGTACGAAATAAAGAGATGTTTACCCGAATTTCGAATATTATAACGTTCAGAGAAGCATGGCGCACTGTGCGACCGGTGCTCAAACTCATCAACGACACCGCGGACGAGGACGTCTGCATGAATACATGCGCCGCACTTCCTGAGGTAACACGAGGGAATATTAGTGATTAGATTCGAAACTCTCTAGCATCTCCCCTGTCATAGTGTACTGAATGAATTGCTTATCTCCAGTTTGCAGTGTGACGCATTTGCCTTCGTGAATTCGAGATGTGCCCTGCTCGGTAACGATACAAGTGAGGAATGGGCCATTTTATGCGTGACATTACAAGCGAAGTAGGTAATGAAATATGTATATCTGAAACGCCCGCATATTGAGTGACGTTGTATGCCTTGAACACATGGTTGGGTAGCATTGATTGAGATCTCGAGCCAATTCTTTTCGCAGAATAAGAGTTTACCCATTATAACTTCCCGCCATATCGGGATTCTGAAGCATCTGAGCGAAAACGGACTCCATCTATGATTTAGGCTGATTAGGCTTATAGGCTGATTTAGAAATTTTGAAGAACAAAAATAATCTAATATATTTACAGAAAAAGCGTCGATGTGCCCTCCGCCAATTGAGGCAGAGTGGTGGGTTCGCAGTCCGCAGTCGATGTGTGACACGACGACGACTACGACAACGCTGGCGCATGGCGTCTGCCACCCACTGACCGCGTTTCTTCCTCAACCCAAAGGCAAGTACAATCGTGGACAAATCAAGCCTTTCGAGACCCTTTCTTCAAAAACAGAAAGATCCTCGCGAAATTATGGAAACTCGTATCGTGTTTGATTACTGACAGACATATCATTTGACACTTAGCCCACACCAGTTTGCAAGAAGTAGTATTCGGCGGATCTGTTCTACACTCTCAGACCTTGATGATAGAAGACATTGCTTGGATAGAAGACATTGCTTTCAATTTCAGAGTGCGGAACATGCACCGACGCGAAGCAGTCATGGGACACGATCGAATGTGCCTTTGGCCAAGTGCTCTACTTCGACAACATAGCAGTGAGTTTTTTTTCAAATTATGATATTCTATTGGCCCTCCTGACTAGACCTTCGAAAGTGAGCACTCGAGCGAAAACGAGTGCTCGTTTTCGCGAGAGTCCATTCCTCTCTCAATTCGAGCACTCGAGTGGTCGCTAGCGAGCGCTCGAGAGAGAAAGAGATTTTGATTGAAATGAGGCGAGTGCTCGCAAAATGATTTAACTCTCGAGCGACGAGCACTCATTTTCTCCCTCTCGAAATTCTTGGAAAACGAGCACTCGTTTAGAAAACTCGTCGGGGGCTCGTTTACTTTCGAAGGTTCACTCCTGACCTACTGCCCTCATCGACTTGTGTGGATTTTTGTTTTTTGTTGTTGACTGTTTTCCCAAACTTACACACTGCCTCTTATCAATCAGAGAAACGTGAGATCACGAGGATTGAGGATAGTCTGATCCCGATTTGTCACTACTGCTTCTTTCAGACATCGATGAACAAGGTGTTCTGCTCGGGCAATGATTGGAAGAATGGCAATGACGCCGTGGCCGCCACTTCGACAGGTATTGTACTCTAAATTATTCCTTTCCACTCGTATAACCTTGTTGACGAACGATGTAAGCTGGAAGGAAGTCTAAAGCGGCTACTCAATCGCACATTTCAGTGTACTGTGGGCCACCTGCTGCGCCAACTACGACTAGTAAGCCACAATTCCCCGATATTCGTTTGTTGTATTCTGAGATACATCACGATTATGATCATGTTAACTTGTTCCCGAGCAAAACAACCATATAATTAGAAAATTTTCTGATTGAGATACTACATAGACGAATATTTGTTGGGATGAGACAAATCAGATACGAAATTGACGACAGGTTGTATGGAATGAAGAAGCGACTGAACTATTTGTTCACGCCTTCTATCATACAATAACTGGCGATTCTCAGGGACATCGTACTCGATTATACAGCACAACTTTTAACTTGCAGCAGCCAGTCCAACGTGTGGTATGCTCGCGGCGGATTATCCGAACGGCTGCACGGACTGCTCCTCTCCCACCTTCAGCACCACCGAAACTTATTGCTGCGAAAAATACAAACTCTTCTTCGGAGACAATGTGAGCTTAAGCAATGGCACATCGGCACCCGCCACTCCTCATTTCGTATGCGGTCTCGACTCTCTGGGCGGCTAGTGAACACGCGACATTTAGCATAATTAGTGAACGTATGCTTTCAATCGAGTTTTAAACGAACCAAAAGGGTGGAGGCCACATATTGGATGATATACGCACAACTAGACCAGTGTGTCCCACGAGTTGCATAGCACACTGAAGACTGAGATGTTAATAATATCGTGGTTATGCCAGATAATATGACTGTCTAGAATTGAGACACAATTGAATAATGGAAAATGATGATTTTCCATTATTCATGACACGCGCTTGGCAACTTGACCTAAGTCTTTTTGTCCACCATTAGTCCTTAATTTAGGCCTAAGTTTGCTCTATTCTGGAGACATACTGTCATTCGCAGGTGGTCGGCAACTTGACTTGCACCGTTGCTGGGTATTGGACCGGCTCGAACAACGAAAAGATACAGGCTCAGTCCAGTGGTTTGTCTTTTTGGTGCATCTCCAGTAAACTTTCAAATTCAACGGGATATGCAACGAGGAACTAGTTCCTTTATACTTTGAGGGGATTAGTTCATTCGTTGTTTACCTGTTGACTTGAGCGGTGAAAGCAACTAGTTCCCTTGTCCACAACTGCACTGATCGAACGAGAATGTTGTAATTGGGCAAATTTTGATGAGTTTCACTATGAGGTTTATATTTCTCAACAGTGTGAAGAACTAGTTGTTTTGAAAGGAACTAGTTCCTTCTACTGCAAATAACTAGTTGTTTACAATAGCTTCAGAAATAGTTGTTTATCTTTGAAAGTCTAATCCCCAGACAGTAAGTGAGTATACCGTTTGTTGAGATTGGGCATGTCGATGCATTTCGATTCATTCCATACATTTCCACTAGTGATATCAATTCCCATTCTTCTGATTAATTAGGATATCTCTTTGTTAGGCATTCGAAAAGAGATCAGAGTGAATGGAGAAGAGACTATGTCGATTCAATATTGCTAACTTTCAGTGTACTGTCGTCCTCCTGAAACGCGTGAGTTCACGTTTCTCCATTTGTTATCTGGTTTGGTGAAAAAAAATTACTCATGCTTTGACGTCACTCTGAGAGTGCATGGCATGAATTGATGCATGTACGACTTGTCTCCACCATACTGATAGTATGATACATTCATAATCTATTGATAAGCGTGAATGCCTTCATTACGCAACATCTCTGTCGAGTGAAAAGATCGAGTGCGAAATGAAGTGAGGCTAGTATATTCGTAGCCCAAACGGCGATAAGTTTAATTAGAACTATGTATAAATAATGTACAATATCACAATATTGTCTCCCACATAAAAGTTGTATATTGTATGCAAATGGTGTTCATCCAGTAGATTGATATTTCATCATCAGACCTAGTGTCATTTCGAACTGATTGCAGTCCCGTGCAGCATGTCGCGCGACCAGTCCATGGTTAACCCGTCGTTTTGTCCTACCTGTAATAACAAATTCGGCTTTGTGGCGGCTTCGATGACTCTCTACTGTACCACCGCCGGCCAATCCATCTACCAGGGAACGGTAGGTGTAACTATCAGCTTCCTTAGACTTCCCTTAATCCTGACCCTCCCAAAGCCTTTAGTTTTTCTGCTTCCTAGTTCTCTTAGTGCCACTTGCCAATCGAATGCCATCTATAATGAGACGGTGGCCAAGAACACACTAGTATCTTTGCTCACTGGCGAATTCCACGTCAAAACACCATTCCTGCATTATTACTGAGCAAGAGGGTTTCATGTTTAAAAACTTAAATCAATTCATCTCTTAGTTCCAACCCAACACACTGATCATTAACCACTGAGTGTAAAATAAAGACTTTATCTCAGGAGGAATACGTCGGCAATTTGACTTGCATCGGGACAACCTGGCAGACCGACAAAGGAGTTATTGTGCCCGCGCCGGCATCATGTGAGCGCATGCTAGTGATGACCATTCGAGACTCTGATTCTTCCTCAATGTGCATGCTTTCTCGTTTCTCTGACCGGCGATAGATTGAACAAGCGAGACGAAGATAGGAACATAGTACGTGAGAGAGCACGCGAGAGGTCTGTGCGCAACTTCGATTTGCCATCAGAACGCTGTGATCTATTAGTTTATTCCTTAATGCTTGCACATTTCAGTGTACTGTGGACCAGCAACTGCTGCTGCAACTACGACTAGTGAGCCACATTTTAAAACATTCTCACTATCAAGAAAAAGAGAAAAAATATATATAATTTCGCAATTAGGACATAATGTGCCCTTCACATCTCAACTTCTGATTTTTGTTGCAGCCCCAATGTGCCCCGATCTTTTGAACGCCGGAGGACCAGCAACTTGCACTAAATGCTCTGGATTCACGAACAATTCCACCAATATCTTCTGCCCACCCGACTATTCCTTGACCGATGGCTCGGTATGTGATTGTGTCGTATGTATACTTGAACACTTTTGATCTCCGAACGCATTATAATGGGCATGGTGTATGACTGGCATGCCGACGCAGGCAGGTTCGACTCCCGCCCGCGGGTGATGTTTTGCAAGAGGTAGAGAAACGCGCGCGCCCCAACCACTAGTCTCCGCCAACGTTTCCGGCGGTAGGCAGCCCTGGCGGCGGTAGGCCGCTCTGAAGTGAAAGTGTCAAATTAGCCTCAAACGTTATCATTTGGTGTGATCTTTATGATTTCATCTTTCCGACGGGGAGGGGGGCTGAAGTCACGTTTGCTCCGTTTGAGGGTCGTGCATTATGATCAAATGCGAATTAATGCTTTCACAGCGCTCCACAACCTATTTGACATGCAATGGAACTACATGGAAGTATGATCAAGGATTTATTGTTCCTGATGGCGTAAAAGGTTAACTGGTGTTTCCATTTACCATATAAATTTACCAACCATGCGTCGATAAATGTATTTTTTAGTGTACTGTATCGGTTGCTCCGCAATTCGTCTCGTCTACGATGCCCAGTATGCGCCTTGCCCTGGCTGCATTACGCCCATATTTTCGACTACACAGGTCAACTGCCCGCTCAACTATGCTCTCTTCGTCGGATCAACGGTAAGATTTCAATTTGGGTATGGCTGGAGAAACAGGAAGCAATTGTGTATTGTTGATTCGCAGGACGCTAAAGGCAATGTTACGTGCATGGACAGCATTTGGACAAACGGCATAGCTGGTATCAGTGGCGGGAATAAAGGTTTTCACTTTCGCTTCTGGCCCTTTTCATGCTCTTCAACATCTCAGAAACTATATTTTGGTCACAAATATCATTCAGCGTACTGTCGCAGTATTCCCTGTTTCATACAGATTATGACGACTGAGTGGCAAAATATTTGCTCTTTCAGTGCACTGTAAGCCGGTCGCAGGAGCAACTACGACGGAAGCCCCGACGACTAGTGAGCCGTATTTCATTCACCCCAAATATCGAGAACCGCAGCCGGGGGAGCTAGATTTTAAAGCGGAAGGGCTGTTTGAGTGATGTTTCTGGGATTATACCAGTCATGAACCTTCGATATATGCATGTCGGTCTAAGAAACGATAGAGTATGCAAATAGAAGATACATCGGTTTCCAATGGACATCCCTAGTCGTGGTACGTCCTTGCAGCAGCCGTGCCTTGCACCGCACTCGTCTACGACGATCAGTACACGCCCTGCCCCGGTTGCATGCCGCCCATCGCGTCTGACACTCACACGAACTGCTCCCTCAACTATGTCCTCGTCTACGACGGCACGAATGCACGCGAGCGTATCTTTACATACGAATATTTAGTTTTACAGGACGCTGGAGGCAATGTGACATGTGAGATGGAATATTGGAAGAATCCCCAAACTAGTATCCCTGGAGGGACCAAAGGTTTGGGTCGCCGATGTAATCGTCTCTATATTCATGCATTTTAGTGTACTGCCGGCCTACTGCGTGCAAAGCAATGTCCGATGGTTCACAAGGTAAATAAGACTCTCAACTGTCCATCCTCTAAAGCATAGATATTTATATTCATTAAATGAACAATTTCATCTGCATAAGTGACCATTTTCGATTCTATCCAAGCTCAACGGTTTATCCTGTTAGGTTGCTTCCGCGATTCATTTCAATTTCAGCTTGTCCACGCGGTCAGAGTTGTTCCAAGCCACAAATGGATGCGACATCCATCTCCTGCGAAATTCCGAACGTGATCTACGTTGATGCAATTGCGGTAAGTGAAAGAGAACGATTCAAAACCATCTGAACATACTCTCCCAATCTATAAATGAGACGAGGAGCACCGTGTGTGATCATCAGCCTTTTCATCTTATGGTCTCCTTATGACGATCAATATGTGTGTCTCTTGATAAATATGGCAACAACACAATGACATTTCACGCTCTGTGCGCACGTGTGTGCAAAAGGACAGGTTTGAGCGAGAAATACAACCACAGATAACCCGATTACAAAAGTCTTGTTGTAATGATGTTCACGCAATACGCTGTGTACAACGTGTGTGCGGACTGTGGGTCGACTGTAGAGGTAGCGAGCTAAGTTGTCTTGCCGCCCCTCTGTTGGTACTGTCCAACCACTGATAACATCGTTGCAGTCACCTATGAGCGAAGCCCTATGCAATGCAGCAATGCAATGGGTGAACGGCAGGGAGCCTTTGCCTGCGGGATCAACAGGTATCTTTGATCGTTGTTTTATATTTACTAATGAAATATAACACTTCAGTGTACTGTGCGCTTGCTGCTGCAGAAACAACTACAGCGACTTCAACCACTAGTAAGTAGTGATGAAAATCGGGATTAGACTCTTTTCAAATCTAGCGCACTTTCGCCTGTCAATGATACGAAATACTAAATACATGCAAAATTATGTGAGTTGATAACCGATACGGCTTGCCTACAAAGCAGGTTTACTAAGCAATAAGTAATTTTCGCAAGGCGTTCGATGATACAGCCAACCTATGCACAACTGGTCGCTTTATAGTGTTTGCTCGTGATCATGGTTCTTAATAGCTACATCTGCCTAAAACTTACGAGCAATCACTGATAGAACCACTAGCTGATGTCTGAGTAAATGTTATTCACATGTTGCCACACTTGCTGGAGTGTATCAAATAAATAAATTGGTTCATTTATTGATTTATAAATCATTTTCAGCCGCCAAACCGTGTTCTCCGATCATCTACGCGCCCCCTTCGCCCTGCAATGGATGCATGGAACCCCTCATGTCGGCCACGACTACGAACTGCTCCGCCAACTACACTTTCTTCGCCGATGGTCAAGGGGTAAGTGCCTGTACGGAAGTCTCTATCAGGATCCTCCCGTTATCAATCATTCGTTTCATAGGATGTAGGAGAGTACAACTTGACGTGTGACAGAGGAAAATGGGACAATAACCATGGAGCCTGGTTCTCAAAAGGGCAAAAAAGTTCGTTTCATTGATTTTCTCTTTGTTGTCATGAAACAATACGCATTAGTTCATAATGAGTTAATAATATTCGAGACCGAAATGACTCATTTCCCAATACCTGCTCTTTCAGTGTATTGCGCGCCCGGGAAGCCGAAGTGTCATTTGTTGTTGTATGACGACACACAGTCATGTGACCAGTGCGTCCAACCGGTTTTCTCAAGCATCTCAGTCATGTGCCCTTTGAATTTTTACCCGAAGATGTACGACCTGATGTTCGAGGGCAAGGTGAGAAGTTGTGATGAAATATTGAGCAAGACCTGCACATTTTCGCTCGTTTCTATGACATACCATACATCATGCGAAATTAGTAGGACGAAAGACAATTCGTTGTTCCCGTTCTTGCATAGTAATTTGATGATAAAAATGAACTTTCATTTGTCGTCTTAAATATCCAAGTGTCGACTTCGCAGGTGATAGGCGACTCGAATTGTGCTGACGGAGGAACTTCGTGGACGAGCAAAAGCGGTGACACGCTCATGGAAGGATCGAAAGGCTTGATGATTCATCTTATCTATGTTACCACATTGATATCATTCACTGAGTAACAGAAGCATTCAAAAGGATATTTGATTATGTATTTAGTTTCAATAATTCAGTGTATTGCTTCCCGCAACCCGAACCGACAACCGAAACCGTACCTACAGCAGCACTGTTACCTGATGCAACAACGATACCAACCGCTTCTGCATGAATACTGATGATCGTGACGATGAAGATGCCTACTGTTTGTCTTGTCAATTTGATCGTCCAATGCTGGAACTTCTATCGGTTTTGTAGTTCGAAGAAATTTATAATACACAAACCACGGACTGGCGATGTGTCCCAAACAGGGGAATGTCGTGATTGAGATTGTTGTATTACAAGAATAAAAACTCCCCCGACAATGTTTTTTTCTCTTTCGGAGTGAAATAGAGTTACATTTCGAAAAGAATACTGTCTCTTGATATTTGCATCGGACGTGGATCAGATCTTTTACTTTGACATGTGAGTTCTCAGAATATCGACACTTAATTCTGCAGACATTCTGGGGCTCTGTTCCAATAATGGGGGCCTTTGAAAAAATCAGGGTCCGAAAAAAAAGATTAGGGTCCGAAAAAAAAGATTAGAGTTTTATAAAAAAAAAAAGATAGGGTCCGAAAAATAAAGTTAGGTTCCGAAATTCTCTGGACTCCATTTTTTTCAAACGACCCTATTTTTTCAAAACGTGAAAAAAATTAGTGTCCCAGCTTCAAATCACTGTCAACGTTATCTTCATTTTTTTCTCGGAAATGGTTTCATTGTTGGCGATCACATCATAGATCGATTGGAAGGGACATTCGGGGATGTAAATATAATCCCGTCTGAGGTCCGATAGGGACAAAACTACCCCGGAAACTTTATTTCCGTTATCGAGAAAAAAAGTTTTTGGAACAAGTGGTGCAAGTGGACAGATGGAGAGTTGCAAAAATATTACAACAACATTTTCCATTCTCACATCACATTCTGTATCAAAAAACAAAACAAAAAACAGTATTTTTTTGAAAAAAAAAGAGTTCTGTTCAAAAGTCTCCGAACTGTTTTCACATGGTTTGAATCTTTAGGTAGCAAATACGATGAACAATGGCCAAGTGATATTGCATCGTACGCTTTCCTAGGTACATATGACATTTCAGCTCAGTAATATGGATAAGAATTATCAAAAAATCACAAAGCAAATATGGAATTTTTGTACGATTTAATTAAGCTGTGCTGTTAGTACTACCTTCGATGAGCAGAAACTTTGTCCCACATTTATTGCATTTCAAATAAATGTCAGCAGATCCATTCTCCACAACCTCCTAAAAAATATTTTAAATGGTTCAATTTTAGTTGTAGTTGAGCAACAGCTCAAATGGTTTTAATGTGAAACATCCTCTCGAAATTACCTATGAAATTTCTTCTTACCTTGATAGAAATTCCGATGTAAATTTTCGAACAAACAACTACGTTCCTCCCCGTCTGTCTCTTCCGATCTAAGATTTGATCGAGAAGAATGAAAAAAATAGAGAAAAAATGAAAACGTTGACAGTGATTTGAAGCTGGGATCCTAATATTTTTCACGTTTTGAAAAAAATAGGGTCCTTTGAAAAAAATGGAGTCCAGAGAATTTCGGACCCTAACATTATTTTTCGGACCCTATCTTTTTTTATCGGACCCTAATCTTTTTTTTCGAACCCTAATCTTTTTTTTTTCGGACCCTAATTTTTTCAAAGGCCCCCATTATTGGAACAGAGCCCATTCTGGAAACCGTGACATTCGGCTTTCTTTGTCATCACTTCTTTTGCCAAATTTCAGTTCGGAACTATCAGTCTCTCATCGACATGTCCGGTTCCCAGATTTCATGTGCTAATCGGTTAGGTACGAAAACTACCGCTGAGTAGTTGAGATAATGGATTCTTATCGAAGGCGATGTTTCAACTGTTTGACTGTTGGAATGAATCCACTTCCTCATTTTGCAATGAAAACTGCAAGTACGAAAAAACTAAATGATGGAAGTGGAAGAGAGTGCGCCATAGCTCGGGACCGCCAGCCCCGCCCCTTTTCCCTCGATACCATTCCCCTCAAAAGCGAGATCGAGGCAACACACCTTTCATACGCAACCAAATCACTCGTTCAAAAGCTTGATCTGTAGATCTTGCCCTCCTATATCATTGACCAGAGGCGGAGCTTGTACTTTCTTGTTTGAGTAGGTGAATTGTCGATATTTAGGTTGGGAATAGGGCCATTGGGGTATTTCCAGTGTACGCACAATGTTCCGCCTGGGATATTCTATTCATTTGTATTTTAGAGGAATTTTAAGCACAAAATTGGATTTTTAATAAATTTCCCTGAATTGTGCTCGATCGCGGGAGGAGAGCGGGAGGAGCGAGGCGAGAGAGCCGGGGAGTGAGAGAGACGCGTGCGAGAAAGGCACCGCCCCTCTCTCTCGTCTCGCCTCTCTCCCCTCTCTGACTGGGGGAGTCGCGCGCGCTTCTAAAGCTCTCATATGCTTTAGAGAAGAGCTATCGACATACGTCCAAAAGCAAAGATGATAGTGAGATTCTGCCGGTCATATTGCGCCTATTGTTGAATAGATTCCGCAAAGTCGGCTCTCAGGCTGGTGGTCCCTAGCCATAGCTGCAGTTCAGTTGATGTATTGGCTTTACGGATTCTTGATCGATGCTGCTTTCCTATCGGACCGATTAACCCATTAGAGGAACAATAACTTGATCATTCTGGTTGCAACACTTTCTCGGTGTGAGGATTCTTTGGACATAAATGCAACAATGAGATAGGAAAAATACTCGATAGTGTAGATATAACCAATATAAATTTCAGCAACGACTCTCTTCAACGAGGAAAAAATGGCAAGACAAACAGTGTGATTATCTTTATGTTCACAATCATCAGTATTCAGAATGAAGCTGTTTCTGCAGAAGTTGCGGATTGTTGCAGTGCTTCTGTAGGTGCGGGTTGCGGGAAGCAGTACACTGAATTAATAGAACTGAATACAATAGCGAATATTCTTTTTAAATATTTTCGTCGCTCTGAGATTGTTATCAATATGGTAATTCACTTAACATGAATTATCAAACCTTTCGTTCCTTCGTTGATTGTATCGCCACTTTTGCTCGTCCATGAAGTTCCTCCATCAGCACAGGTCAAGTCGCCTATGATCTGCAAATAAAAACCAGACACACAGAAACATCAGGCAATCGCCATTGGAACAAATAAATAGTATCTCGACATTCTCAATCATTCCATGTTATGAGTGTACATGCAATTTCCGGACAGTTGAGGACAATACGCTGTCCCAGTTTTCACTAGTGCCGACAAAACGGAATCCAACTCTCCTCAATACGTGTGTTCTCTCATTTCTTTTACCAATGATCTATCACGAGGATTGAGGAGCGTTGGGTCAATATTTGCCAGCACTAGTGCTCACCTTGCCCTCGAACATCAAGTCGTACATCATCGGGTAATAATCGAATGGGCACATGGTTGCGGTGCTCGTAAAATCCGGTTCGACGCACTCGCCACAGGCCTGTGTGTCGTCATTTTGCAGCAAATGGCACTTCGGCGGACCGGGAGCGCAATACACTGAAAGATCAGGGATCGGTGGAGGATTTGAGAAATTCGTATTTAGTGATGCCGTACCGACAACCTACGCAATTTGCGTGTTGCTCTGACCAGCGAGAGAACGCACGAAATTGGCAGAATGCATGCCGATTTGAAATCGCTATTAGTAATGAGTTGAGGTATAAGAGGGAAATATGTATTTGAAGCGAACTTCGTGTTGAGACGGGGAAGATAGCCTGATTGCTTCTCCACTTTCCGTTGACGCACGTCAAGTTGCCTTCTCCAACATCCTGCCCAATTATTGGTTAATAAATCTTTGTAGCTTTAAATTTCAGTCATATTAAATCAGGGATAGTGTATGCTGCTTTTCCTACTGTATTCAGAGTCACAAACTCTGCGGTCGGCAAAGAAAGTGAAGTTAGCAGAGCAGTTTGTGGTAGTAGCCGAGCCGACGGGAGCCATGCATCCAGGGCACGGCGAGAATTCGTCGTAGATCACTGGGCTGCACGGCTTCGTAGCTGAATGCCGATGGGATTCAGAATTCAGACTATGAGTTATGCGAAAGTTACTGTAGCTTTGCTTTTATCAATAAATTTAATATTTTTCATGTTAAAGTCGCGAGTAGAAAATTTTACCAAACGTGCGTAATCACTGTCGTGTTTCAACAACATCTGAGTGCAAAATGCCTGATGCATACCCCTTAAAATGGCCTACTAGTGGCCTACTAGTTTAAGGCCTTTAAAAAATGGCCTACTAGTGGTTGAAGTTGTCGCAATTGTTGTTTGTTCAGAAGACGGCGCACAGTACACTGAAATATGCGAATTCGGTGTGTTTTAATAAGCGATGAAAAACCTGTTGATCCCGCGGGCATAGCTTCCCCATTGCCGCACACCCATTCAGCTCCTTTGCATGCGACATTGTTCATAGATGCCTGAAATTTCAGAAGCATTACACTTCGAATTCCCTGATGTTGTAATACCCTTGATGCAGACAGTGCAATTGTACCGTCGAGATAGATGACTTCGTCTGGAGGGCAGACGATAGAGGTCGCGTCCATTTGTGGCTTGGAACAACTTCGATCACGTCCACCTCCACAAGCTGAAATTTGAATAGATAGCGGAAGCAAGCTTACGTGATAAACCGATGCGCTTGGTCTAGAGATAGGGATGGAATAGAAATACCACTTATACTTGTGATACTTTTATCTATTAAATATACATATATCTGAGCTTCCAGGATAGATTATCTAGAGACTTCTTTACCCTGAGAACCATCGGTCATCGATCGGCATCCAGTAGGCCGGCAGTACACTAAAATGAAGGAACATACGTAGATCATATGATATTATAGACCCAAACCTTTATTCCCGCCACTGAGTGAACCTTGGCCATTTGTCCATTGGCTTTCAATGCACGTCACATTGCCTCCAGCGTCCTGCAAAGAATAGAGAAGCAAATGGCCTGTCCGCTAGTGATGACAAAACAAACTCGCCAAACCTTTTTTAAGGTAGCAGCTTCGACTGCTACCTTAACCGTTAATAATACAATACAAGTTTGAGGCCGCTTTTAAGCCGGCATCAAAGGCCGTTTTGTCATCACCACTGTCCACCAACTGAATAATAGTGCATCTGCATACATTGCCGGCGTAGAAGAGGGCATAGTTGATGGGGCAGTTGGTCTGAGTATCCGTGAAAATGGGCGTGATACATCCGACACAGGGCGTGTACTGGTCATCGTAGACGAGTGGAGCAGCCGAGCAACCGACACAGGACACTACAAATATTGGGAAAACTCGCTCAAAATGTCCCGCCTGGAACTATCGCTTCAAAAAGAAGTATTTAAACTGTTATCCAAAGCGAAGGATAAACACTATTTTTGATGGGCAAGCGGTAAATTTCGTTGAAATTGAGAAAACAACACATTCTAGGTACCTGATGTCCCGCCGGGAACAGTCGCTCCTTTGTCAGTCTTCCATGTCGTTCCAACGCATTCCAATGAGCTCGCATACTCCTGTGAAAGCATGAACACATAACTGAGTGAACTACAGTATCGACAATAAGTCTTGACCCAAAAATTCAAAGTGGTGTAACTTTCAAACCAGATGAGCGATGGTTCTTAGGTTTTGACAGATGACAGTACATGTACTCATACATATGCTCACTGTGTCCGACCGTAATACGATTTCGCAATATTGCATGTTGATAGCGCAATCATGCCCTGGTTTTTTATGGTTGAATATTTGCTCTATGAATTTTTTTGCCAGTATTCCTACTCGGTGTGATAATAGAAGGCCTCAATACCTATTCGGTGAAACACCTACACACCTCAATACCTATTCACGGGAGAATGACGTAACGTGGCTTTAGACTGGCTCAAAGTAGAGTCCCGAAAAAATGAATTTTCGTTCTTCGACGTGCTAGAAACTCGTTCAAAAGCTCAATATGATCCTTATTACAATTCCTGATGTTCGCCAAAGTTTGGTAACGATAGCTCTTAATTTGCCCTCCGGGCACGAAAAAAACGAATTTTTCACTTCTTCACGTTACCCTATTTTGGATGTTTACAGTTCAGAGGGTGATTTTCGTTCAAATGTCATTCCAAGACGCGATGGTAGCAAATCCATGGAATATAAGATTCCCAACTTTTTAGAGCATTTGCATAACTTTCCCGCCCGCGGCAGCCGACAATCCGAGGTCTATTGATTCTCAAAATCGGCTGTTTTTGGTCATTATGAATTTTAACTTTTTTCATTCATGATATCATTGGCTCTTATATCGAAATTCGGATTCAGCACACAAAGATATACCAGGAAAAAATATAGTCAGAAAGTTCTGAGAGAAAATTTTTATCATGGTCATTTTTTGGGTTGAAAACCGATTGACCTCGGATTTTCGGTTGCCGCGGGTGGGAAAGTTGCTCTAAAGTTGGGATTCTTATTTTCCAAGGATTTGCAACTAACTCGTCCAGGAAAGACATTTGAACAAAAATCGGCCTTGGAACAATGATTATCCAAAATAGGGAGAAAAAAATTATGTGAAAAAGTGAAAACTTCGTGCCCTGAGGTCAAATTAAGAGCTATTGTTACCAAACTTTGGGAATCATCAGAAATTGTGGTAAGGATTATTTTGAGCTTTTGAACGACTTTCTAGCACGTGGAAGAACGAAAATTCATTTTTTCGGGACCCTACTTTGAGCGAGTCTAAAGCCACTGTACGTCATTCTCCCGTGAGTACATATTTTCATCGAATAGGTATTGAGGCCTTATATAATCACACCGAGTAGGAATACTGAGAGAAAATTCATAGATCAAATATTCAACAATGAAAAACCATGCCATGATTGCTTCATCACCATGCAATATTGCGAAATCGTATTACGGTCGGACACAGTGAGCATATGTAGGAGTACATGTACTGTCATCTATCAAAACCTCAGAACCATCGCCCATCTGGTTTGAAAGTTACACCATTTTGAATTTTAGGGTCAAGACTTATTGTCGATACTGTACTAGACGTTTACATTGAGATCGGTTTCAATTTTACTCGATATCATGCCAAGATTAACGATCGGAAAATAGTGGTATTTTAGGTCTAATATTTTAGGTTCGACGCAATCACATACCGAGCCGACGCACAAGGTATAGACGGTGCCACAGATGTAATGGGTTGAATTGTTGAGAACCCCGTCGAAGATAAGTTCGGGACATCCGGCCGGCCGGCAGTACACTGAAAGTACCCCTCCACAGAAAAAAATGTCTTTTTCTTTTATTCCATATTTATAATTAACTGAGCGCCATTCAGAAGTTTTCACCATGTAAACTTACCGGAAACTTTTCCTCGACTGGGAATTTAACCTCAAACATTTGTCAAAACTTTTGCAAATTTGTGCAAACTTTGGATTTTGAAGAGATGGTGCGTGCGATTGATATTGTTTCACCACAAATAATTTTGGTATAATATTCGCTGAAAGTATTTAGCACTTTGACACATCAAATTGCAAAACTCGCAAAGTTGAAAAATTTCAAAAAGTTTTGACAAAACTTCAAAAGTTATTTTTTAGACTGTAAGCGACTGTAAGTGAATGTAGACTGTATCCATTCCACACACTCTCTCTCTCTCTTGTCACTCTAACTGGTGAGAGAGTGCACGAAATGAAGGGACGACTACTCGCATTGAACATTCTAAAATCAGTTAACGCACATTCCGTATCTCCAGGTATAGTGGCCCCTGAGCCCGTTTGCCAGTTTCCAGCAACGCATGTCAAATTGCCGATGTAGTCCTGTGCAAGCATTCATTATGCAAGTGCAAAACATTTCTGGCATTATTAATTATTTTTTTCTCGTCGTCAAAATAAAGCATGAGAAACGATAGTGTGGTAAATTTTCTTGGACACTCCTGATGTCCATTGGAGACACGATAACATTATGGGCCAATGCAGGCGTTCGATTTACTTCTAATAAAATAATCACAACGTGCGATTTTACATGGCGGGACATTAAGGGAAGACTTAGGACAAACTGATGTCTAACGAAGGTATTAAGGTGGGTCACTAACCGTCCCCTTCCACATGGCATAGCCGGCGATGCAGTAGGCGCTGTCTCCACCACCGGACATGCTGATGCAGCCTTCGCAAGGCGACGGGTACCCGCCGAAGTAGAGGGCAGGGCAGATTAATGGGGCTGAGAAATGAAGTTGAAACGGAGATCGTCTCTATATTGTTATCAATTGCGACAGAGGAAGAGAGGTACTTATTATTTTTATTAATATTATTTTATCCTTGAAAGTGATTTTGTAATTGCATTTTGGTAGGTGACTGACCTGTCGTCGTAGTCGCATAGGGGTCGGTCGTGAATTCGGATCCTTCTGGCGCACAATGCACTAAACTATCAAGGATGATTACCGTAATACTAATAACAATTTTGAAAGCGTATCAAAAAAAAAATTCACAAAATTAAAGTAATATTAAATACGGCCCACGAGTTCGAAATATGAGTCTCTTCATTCCGCCAAATCACTCGTCATTCCTTCTTCACACGATTTTGTTTGAGAAAGGAGTATCGTGTTATGAAACGCACATTGTGCATTATTAATACGCATTCTAGATCGGCACTCTTTGATGTGGCGCTTTCTCGCCGGTCAGTGAAGGAGTGAAGGAGCTCTCTAATGGTTAGTATGCACTTACATAATAACGGCACGGGTACAACGGTTCCTTGGTTCGTCTGCCAGGTTGTACCGATGCACGTCAAATTGCCGAGGTATTCCTGCACATAAAAAATTTAAAATATGTAAATTCGGGCATTGATATCTCTCCATTATATTGGCACTTTAATAATAAATGCGAAAATACACTTTGCTGTCGAAGGCACAGTCGATGAGGCACACCAAAATGCTAAGGTTTAGGAGCAACTGCGGATGTAAGGGAGGTCAGCACTAAGGAAAGAATAAGGATACTATGGTTTCGAGAGTTCACTCACCGTGCCCGTGTAGATGGCAAAGTCGACGGTTTCGCAGTAGAGACTCAGTGTAGCCTTCACAAAAACGATGGCGGAATTGCAGGTAGGACAAGCCGCCGAGTTAATCATCGTAAAATCTCCATTAAGTTCGTTGCTGCACGGGACTGCAATATCGCATTATGTAGGTATGAGAATGTCCGATTACTAATCTACTTCTACATGTTCAGAGTACATAAATAAATAACTAATTTTCTGTGAGTAGCTAACATATTGAAAAAAGTGAACTCACGCGGCTCCGGCGGCCGACAGTATACTGAAACTTAGTTATGTATCAGTGATGAACAATCAGCACACGGTTTGCATGCTCCTTTCTCGGACCGAACATAAATCAGGTAAATTGATGAGCTGTTTCCGATCTGTCTTCACTAGTCTAATACGTTACTTACTTTCTACCTATGAAGTGCAACAAGGAAAAAATAGACAAACCTTTCGAATCGGCCTGGATCTCTTCGCCTGCCGAGTTAGTCCAGTACCCAGCATCAGTACAGGTCAAGTTACCGACCACCTAAGAAGGACTCTAAAAGAAAACAAAAAAAAAGAATAAAGCAAAGTTAGGCCTGCATTAAGGACTAAGGGGAAGTAAGGACTCAAAAGCAGAAGTTCACGTTTTCTCCAAAATAGAGGCGGAAAAGTTCGCGGCAGTAAGTGTCGGTGGTGCTGAAGGTGGGATCGGAGCAATCCTCGCAGCCGGTCGGATACTCCGCAGCAAGCACGCCACACGCCGGACTGGCTGCTGCAAGTTCGAAGTAGTCCTGAATAACCGAGATCGACATCTCCTCAAATCGCGTGCTCTCTCATTTCTCAGAACGGCGAGAGAGTGCGCGAATCAAGGACATCCGGCCTCGAATGATCATCACTGTGGGTAAACAACCGCAATACAGCGGAAGAGGAGAGGTGACTGACTTGTAGTCGTCGTCGTGAATTCGGATCCGGGCGGCGCACAATACACTAAACGATCAATGAACATTAATGTGAATACAATAACAACTAGAAGAAAGATCCGTATTTCCAAATCCAGCAAGCAGTGTGAACTACTGATGCCCATTGGTTCTTCATGATTCGCGCGCTCTCTCGTCACTCATAGAAAATAGTGAGTGAGATAATGAATTGAGAAGGACTCTCACATAATGCCGGGAGGGGCAGAATCGCCCCTGCATCCGTTGTCCAGGTTGTTCCGACGCACGATATATTGCCGATGCATTCCTGCGAGTTAGAACATGATAATTAGCATTGCTATTGGGGGAAATAGTGAGAAAAAAGACGGGCAATGAACTCTCTTCGTTCAAAACACCCATACACACAGGTTATAGATACGAAGGTTTAATCTACACATCATGAGGTACGAGGAAAAGACAAAAGGGGAGGGGAAATATAGGATTTAGAGAACGTCAGGAGAAAGAGAAGACTAATGAGACTAACGTGCATCCGACTTTCCCCATTTAGCACGCAGATCACGCGAATCGAGGAGAGTCGGATGCCGATTTGTCATCACTAGTGTTCACCTACCGTGCCCTGGTACATGTCAAAGTCGCCGGTGCAGTATATAGTCAGCGTAGCCTTCACTTCGCCAACCAATCCATTGCAAGTAGGGCAAGCCGTTGAGTAAACCATGGTGTTATCGATCTGGATATCTTCGCTGCACGGAGCTGCAACAAATACGAAATAATGGGGTATTCTCGTTTCACACACAACTTTTTCACTATAAAGTACGAAATTAAGACATTCATGATTCGTATGGATAGTTCGTATGGACACTGCGCGATCAGGCAGACTCAATTCATGCATGTATATGAGGCCGTTTGCGGTAGGATCAAGAAGGGTCGAGAACAGGTAGAAAATCCGATTTGCCCAAAAGTTGGCCCTAGGGGTAATTTTAGATTCTGAATCGACCTGTGGTGTCCGTTTTTTGATCAGAGCCTTCTGAATCCCGTTACGACACGACGTCAATTTGGTGAAAAATTGTTTCTGCGATAAAAACTGGTCCGGGAAGAGCGAAATTGGCCAAAACAACGCGTACCCGAACAGAATTAAAAGTTCTACAAAATGAAACTTTAAACGAAGCTCTATCTTCATCCGTTCTCAAGTTATGATCGTTTTTTTGACAGAGTCAAATGCGTGGGACACGACCTAATGCACTAGAAAGAGAATTTTCTGCTGATGATTTTGGTATATAGGGTGATGAGGCATTTTGGAAAATTTGACTTTTTCCATTCCGACGTCATCGTCGAGATCCATTTTTGGATCCAAAAAGTCATAATCGTAAAAATATATGCGTATATGACTTTCTGGTGTATTTTCGCACGTAGAAACCGAATTTTTATAGTAGAGATCATGAAACTACGAAAGAAAAAAGTTATTCTCGAAAAACCTCAAAAAATGCAAGTTGGCCGCACAAAATGCTGTGTAAAACCACTTACATAGAAGTCAAATGCTTCACCCCATATACCAAAATGATCAGCAGAAGATTCTCTTTCTAGTGCATTAGGTCCTCTCCCACGCATTTGACTCTGTCAAAAAAACGATCATAACTTGAGAACGGATGAAGATAGAGCTTCGTTTAAAGTTTCATTTTGTAGAACTTTTAATTCTGTTCGGGTACGCGTTGTTTTGGCCAATTTCGCTCTTCCCGGACCTGTTTTTATCGCAGAAAGAAATTGACATCGTGTCGTAACGGGATTCAGAAGGCTCTGATCAAAAAACGGACTCCACAGGTTGATTCAGAATCGAAAATTACCCGGGGGCCAACTTTTGGGCAAATCGAATTTTCTACCTGTTCTCGACTCCCGTTGAACTCTTGTTGATCCTACCGCAAACGACCTCATGTCTTCATTCTATGCACTCTCGGAACGACGAGAGTCTTCTTTAGTTACCAGAACTAGCTAACATATTGAAGAAAAAAAGTGAACTCACCGACCGCAGGCGCCCGACAGTACACTGAAATTTACAGCTTAGTCATAACGAATCAACTGCGATACTTCTCAATTCGCTCTGATATCTTTTTATTTCTCTTACAAAGAAGCGAGTCGAGAGAAATGAGGAGATTGGGAGAAAATGCGTATGCGCTAGAGCTCTTCAAACTTGATCTACTCCGTTTTCTGAGGATGGTGGCCAATAGAGTATGTCAGGATTTCACCAGTTCAAATGTTGGGAATGAATAGAAGTACATCGAGAGACACAGCCTCAACAAACGGCATATGTTACCCACTAACTGTCAAACCATGAACTTGAGGGGAAGGGTGTCTGACACCCCCTCCCTCCCCTCTGTACCATGTATACATGGTGGGATAGTTTTCGCCGCCAGGGTTGGACAGGTATGATTGTAGGTTTAGAAAAAACAAATAGACAAACCATGCGAATCGGCCTGGATCTGTTCGCCTGTCGAGTCGGTCCAGTACCCAGCGTCAGGGCAAGTCAAGTTACCGACCACCTGCGAAGGTTAGCGTTAAAAAATTCTTTGTTCTATTCTCTTGCCGATTCTTGTTTTCATTATAATTTCCCATTCAAGTGGTCGAAAATTTCCGATCATCGTGTTTTTAAAAAAATCGATTCGAAGCTAGACTCACATTGCCGTCGAAGTATAGCTGGTAAAACCAGGGACAGTAAGTGTGGGTGGTATTAAAGGTGGGATCGGAGCAGGAATCGCAGCCAGTAGGATATCCCACCGCGAGCAGGCCACACGCCGGACTGATAGCTGTAATAATGCTAGAATTAGTAATTATCACAGTAAAGCAACGAATAATTAGGGTTGTCGCCTCTTGGTTAGAGACCACAGGCTCCGCCCACTTGAGGGCAATAGAGAGTTGCCCAAAATCCGCAAGACCGACCACACATCCGATTCTCAACCAATCGGGCCGATCAAAAGCATTTTCTGTAGCTCTCAGTAGTCTTCACAAACGACGAGTGGAGCAGCCTGATCGGTCAAGTCTAACTATTTTAAAAATCGGTGAATAAGGTCGAGGAGAGGGGATTGAGGCACTTCCAATGAATGGAACACGCTGCTCCACTCGTTATTTATGAATCATATTTGTTCATTAATTTTAAAATAAAATAAATATAGGGGAAAAAGTAAATCCTCGAATTGTGGTTGCTCGACAAAAGTAAGAATATGCGCGTATTCGTATTCCGACTTCCGTTGTTTATCTTTAAAACTAGCAAAACTGGCTGCAAAGGATGGCACTCGAACCGGAGGTTTCGAGTTCAATGAACGAGCGCGTTACCGATTGAGCCACAAGACCATGTGTTGGCTCGTCTCACGTGCGCTACATGGATGTATGAGGGTGGATCAGGCGAGTAATGCATAGTGGGAGCTTCGAGATCACTTTCTCGATTGTTTCTCGAGAATGAGTTGAGTTATCGGAAAACGGCCAAAAGTATGATGTTATTGGGTCCCAGAGGGGTTTCTCGGCACTGGGTTTCGCCTGACTGAGTGAAATCGGCTCTCGACCCAGTGGTCTCTACTCTTGGTTCCGCACAATTTATTGCAATTCTTTTGCTTTTATTATAAATCCCCATTAAGAGTGCAACTCTGATTTTTTTGGCCCTGCCCGGACATGCCGTCAGGATTTTCGATTCAGACCTCCATACGCATACCATGTAGGCATGTTGGGTACTTGTTTATAATAATGGTCTAATTAGGGCGCCGAGTCTACAAAGCGGCGCGCCAGGTGGGCGCCAAGTTTTAAAATCGGGTTTTCATATTTTCTCAGCCGGACAAGCTAGGCTCAAAATTTATTTTACATAATCAAATACATGTCGAGAGTGCACGAGAACACCATTGATATCTGATTCAGGTCTATTCTAAATCAGTTTTCGTGATTTGAAAAATCGGTTTTCCGATAAACTGACCCACCTTTCGCGAGGGGGGAATTAGCCACCTATCACACAATGAAGCCCTTGCAATTCTATGCCAAATGGTATGTAGTACAGATAATTTCACTAAACCAGCCGCTGCAAAAATGGACCTGAAACCATAAAAACATCGATTTTGACCATTTTTCGAGCGTACATTTTTTCTTTCACCTTTTGATGAGCTCTAATATTTAAATTCGGATTCAGAGCGCAAAAGTACGCCAGAAAAAAATATAGTCAGATTTTTCTGAGATACACATTTTTTCAACTTTACCATGACCCCGGGGTCGAGGTCACTTTTTCGGTAGAAAAATCGAATTCTGATATTATCGGATTATACGCTTTGGGTGCGTAGAATTCGAATATGTAAACTAGAGCTCACGAGAACTCGAAAGAAACAAGTTATCTTCGAAAAACTGAAGATGTCACTATTTTTCGGATTTTCGAGCATACCTTGTTTCTTTCCCGTTTTCGTGAGCTCTAGTTTACATATTCGAATTCTACGCACCCAAATACATATTATAAACATATAATATCATATTTAAAACGTGACCTCGACCCCGGGGTCATGGTAAAGTTGAAAAAATGTGTATCTCAGAAAAATCTGACTATATTTTTTTCTGACGTACTTTTGCGCGCTGAATCCGAATTTCAATATTAGAGCTCATCAAAAGATGAAAGAAAAAAATTCTGCTCGAAAAATGGTCGAAATAGAGGTTTTTTTGGTTTCAGGTCCATTTTTGCAGCGGCTGGTTTAGTGAAATTATCTGTACTACATACCATTTGGCATAGAATTGCACGGGCTTCATTGTGTGATAGGTGGCTAATTCCCCCCTCGCGAAAGGTGGGTCAGTTTGTCGGACAACCTATTTTTGAAATCGCGAAAATTAATTTTAAATCGATCTTAACCAGATCTGTATAGTGTTTCCATCTACGCTCGACATGTCTATGATTATGCAAAAGATATTTTGAGTCTAGCTTGTCCGGCTGAGAAAATATGAAAAACGGATTTTCAAACTTGGCCCCACCTGGCGGGCCGCTTTGTAGACTCGGCGCCCTAATTTGACCAGTATTATAAACAAGTACCCAACATGCCTCCATGGTATGCGTATGGAGGTCTGAATCGAATATCCTGGCGGCATGTCCGGAAATCGGCCGAAAGGATAAAAAAATTCAGAGTCGCTCTCTTAATTGTATACGTGATGTGTTTGCTCTCGAAAGAAACTTACAGAATCATCAAAAAATAATTTGGACCCTATGGGCATAATATGTGGTAAATTGGGCTTACTAGTCGTAGTTGCAGCAGTAGAGGGCCCACAGTACACTGAAATGTGCGAGCATTATTGAATAAACAAAATAGTATAAAAACTTATAAGAAACTATGCATAGAACATCGAGATTAGGTTAACTACGCAAACGGTCTCGAATAGGTATCACTAGTATGTACTCACATAATACTGGGCTGGGCACAATCACTCCTTGGTCCGTTTGCCAGGTTGTCCCGATGCAAGTCAAATTGCCGACGAAGGTATCCTAATATAATAGCATTGCGAGAGCATCCGAAATCCGGTGGAATTATCTCTCTTCACACACATAGATTCTGCTACGCCTACCGCAACCTTATAGACGGTACAATCAAGAAGGCCTTTGAAAGGACTACAGACTATGACTTTGGACTTAGGGAAGATCATGACTAATGAGTCTAAGGCTTCAAGAGTTCACCTACCGTGGCCTGGAAAAAGGTCTCGTCTGGCTTCTGGCAGTAGATAGTCATCGATGCCGCTATGTAGCCGAAGAATGCATTGCAGGTAGGACAAGACGCCGAGCTAATCATGGTCTGATCGAAGGAAAGATCACACGGAACTGCAACAAGTTCGAAATGACACTAGGTCAGAATATTCAAGAAGAGTCACCCATCATTTACCAAGTATAGCTAACACATGAACAAAAAGCGAACTCACTCGTCTCAGGCGGCCGACAGTACACTGAAATTTACAAGTTAGTCATTTTTAATCGATACATACCCTTCCTATTTCGCTCGGATATATTTTTGTTCTCTAACACGGGTGATCGGTACAATTGTAGGATAAGTAACAAAATGTATCGATATTCAAGGTCTCCACCAACGATATCCTTGGAGGTGTAGCAAAGACAACATAAAGACGCACCATACGTCTCGGCATGGATCTCTTGGTTGTTCGAGCCTGTCCAGTAGCCAGCATCAGTGCAGGTCAAGTTGCCAACCACCTGGATTTCATCATCATTTCCACACACCAAATGCTGGCAGTCTCTCACTCTCTCTCAATGTTAGTCAATACTAAAGCTCACGTTGTCTCCGAAGAACAGTCTGTAATTTTCTTTGCAGTAAGTGTCCGTGGAGCTAAAGGTGGGAGAGGAACAATCCTCGCAGCCGGTCGGATAATCCGCCGCGAGCATACCACACGTTGGACTGACTGCTGCAAGGTAGTGATGACTCACGCTCTCTATCTAGCCGGTCAGAGAAACGAAAGTATAAGTGAATTGAGGAATGAATAGAAATAAGTGGCTTACTAGTCGTAGTTGGTGCAGCAGGTGGCCCACAGTACACTGAAATGAACGAGCATCCAGTAGCCGCTTTAGAAAGCTTTACTCGCCCCCTCCTTCTCTTCCTCTGCATCGGAGCACTCGTCAACGAGGTCAAACAAGTGGAAGGGGATGCTTTCGATTACAATACCTGTCGATGATGCTGCCACAACGTCATCGCCATTCTTCCAATCATTGCCGACGCAGAATGCCTTGTTCATCGATGTCTGCAATAAGCAGAATATTGGAGATGCGTCCACATATATGCTAAGGGAAGGGGAGGGGGTCTGAGGGAGCAAGGGGGTTCCATGTCGACGACACAGATCTGTTGAAATGTTGCTGTGTGGGCGAAGGAAGACTTGTGTAGAGCAGGAGAGACAACAGAGTCACATTTCAAAAACAACTTGCCGCTATTTTATCGATGTAGATTACGTCTCCAAAGGGACAGGCGATCGTGTCCACTGACTGATATGCATCGGTGCATGTTCCGCACTCTGAAATTTAGTGTTTATGGTAAAATGGATAAACATGGAAGGACATTCACAATGTCGAAAGGCCTCAACGTGATAGAATTTGGCCACGATTGTACTTGCCATCTGGTTGAGGAAGATAAGCGGTTAGCGGAGCGCAGACGCCGGGCGCGAGTGTCGTCGAGGTCGTCGTCGTGTTACACATTGACTGTGGACTGCGAACCCAACACGTAGCCTCGATTGGCGGTTCGCACATTGGCGTTCTTCCTGTAAATAGAAGGCGCCGCTTTCGCTAGGATCAACAAGTGCAGGGAACATATATTAAACTGAATTCGCTGTTGATGAACCGCAAGCGCAAACATAAAGTAATCGTTTCCTTACTTGTATCCTTATCGAGCAGAGCGCATCTCGAGTTCACGAATGCAAACGCGTCACACTGCAATAGTCAAGTCAGATAGAATCCATCTTGTCGCCTTCGACCCGAGTACATTGGTTGTAAGAATGAATTGATGTCAAACAGTAAGGTTTTCGAAGAGGAATTGTTTTGATATTCCTACTGAAAGGTCATTATTTCTGGTAATCTATCTTTCTCGCATCATTGATGCTTTCGTGTTCAATCATGCATGAACGGATTGAATGAAAGAATGTGCATTTCTGGAAATGTGTAAACTTGATCCAAAGTAGGTATTATCTCACTCCAGGTAGCTCAACACATGCATCCGCGCAGACCATTATGTCCGAGGTGTCGTTGATGAGTTGGAGCACTGGCCTAACGGTGCGCCAGTCGTATCTGAGCAGTAGAATATAATATAATTCATTGGCCCTGTTCTGGTTAGAATAGAGAACCATTCTTCGTTGTCGATGCTACATCTTCCCTTATGTCTCTTTCAAGTTGTCATATGCATAATAAGCGTTAGAATTCTCAAAAAAGAGTGTGCAGAGTGAAGACAACAACTATTCGAACTGGCTTGACAAGTCCACAGTACCCGACGAAGCACGTAGTAGTCGTCATGTTAGTAGAGCATTGGGCGGGCGGGAGGCAGCAGAATATGATGACGAGAAGCCATCGGAGCATCATCGCACACCTGCGAAGACTTAGTGTTGACTATTCGACCCCATGTAGCGACCTCGCTACCATTCTCCCTTCTCTCGAGGTGAGGAGAGAGGTAGCGGGATCGCTACTTGGGGTCGAACATACTACACAAACTTCGTTCTTGGCACCGATTGTTAACCAGCGATGACAAAACGGAAATTACTCTCTTCAATTGTTCTCAGTCGGCCAGAGAAACGAGATAGCGCGCGAAACGAAAAGAGTCTGCTTCCGATTTCCCATCTCTACTCAACACACTAAACAGGTGAGATGGGGAGCAAGATGTGAAAGACACCGCAAGAAGATCGGATGGTTACTGAGCATTTCTAGTTGCTTGTGCTCATTATCTGAGCAGCTGTCTCCTTTCAAAAGGGAGAGAACTAGGAGGGAGTGTTGAAAAGGACTAGACCCTAGCAACAAGCAAGCACTCTCGTGACATACCGGATCAAACTTCTGCAACAAAACAAGAGATTTAGCTTCAGTCTCTTTAAAGACTCGCTTTTTTGCGCCAAACATCAGAAGAAGGATCTTTTACTGACCGACAACCATAGAGGGGCAACAAACATCAATATCGCTGATCAGATCAATGTCGAAAAATTATATGAATCATTCCGCGAAAGTACCACTCTGAATTACCAATTGCTGACTGTTGATGAGGCTCTTCACAGGCACATTTCGCGCAAGTTCTCCGAATATATTTTGCCAAATTACATACGAGCTCTCGATCACTTGTTCTCTGATGTTTGCATGTTGTAGTATGTCAGTGGGTAGACTTTATCTTGGATAGAACACATGTTATTTGCTGGGGCGGCGCAAGAAAGATGAGAAGAAAGACTACTGATTGAGAACGATAAAAACACATGTTATTTACTGGGGCGGCGCAAGAAAGATGAGAAGAAAGACTACTGATTGAGAACGATAAAAACGTGCGGAGATGCATTCCAGAAAAAGATCTATGATCACATACACAATGCGATTGTATCATGCTAACAGTCGTTTTCATAGTTTATATTTAATGATTTATCTCAGATAAAAACAACAAATCATCGAGGCTTTGCCAGAATGATTCGGCATCTAGCAATTATGCGAGGTGAACCGATATTCTCCAAAGCGATGATCGCTTTCCTGATATGTTGGTCGCGGAGGCAACTATAGAACATCCCGATCTAGTGGTTACACATATCTTTCTAATCATTAAAAATGAGACATGTCGTGCAATTTCCAATTTTCAGACGAACATCTCATTCGCATGGTGTCATGGTGTCTAATAGGCACGGTGTCTGACTGGCATGCCGACGCAGGCAGGCTCGACTCCCGCCCGCAGGTGATGTTTTGCAATCTGTGTGGAGATCACCACTAGTGCCGTTAATTTGAGAATGATCCCTCCTCACCTGGCGTGAACTCTCGTTTCATGGTGTCTGACTGGCATGCCGACGCAGGCAGGTTCGACTCCCGCCCAATAAAACCTTTAGTCAAAACATTAAATCATTGAATTCGTCTTTTGCACTAGTGATGCTTTCTCTTGTGCATGATTGAATTTCAGGCTTTCTGTCGCGCTTTCAGTATTTTCAAATTTCAGGCAAAAAAGCTTCCCGGCGCCCCTAAAGAACCATCCTTCCCGTTATACGCTGGGTATATTAACGTCAACTTGATTCTAAAAGGATATGAGACTAAGCACAGTGTCTTCTATGTGTGAGTTCAACATGATTGAGCGCTAAGACAAAATGATAGTTTATGCAAATTATTAAAAATGTATCATAAAACAAACATTTTAGCTTCTGTGAAGCCATCCGCTCCTATCCCCTCGAGTCTCCACTGGTAGTGTGGCTGAAAGGAGGACCCGGAGCTTCCTCTCTTATTGGATTCGTGCTGGTTTGGAGCCAAGCCAGACTGGAAAGAAGGATATTTGTTTCAGGAAAATGGTCCATACATCCTCGATGCTAACACCGATCAACTGTGATACAACGATTTTTCATGGAATCTGGTTAGATACAGATTTATCTTGCCGAATTAAAGATGTTTCAGTATGCGAATGAATTGTACATCGAGAGTCCGAGTAGCATTTGCTTTTCGCACTCGAATATTCAAATTGTCGACGACATTGATGCAGCGGAACTAAACATGAGAGTACTCGAAGAATTTATGACGAGGTTGGTGAGAGTGAGAAACTAGTGATGTAAAGTCGGTTTTGGCTCTCTCTCTATTATGTACACTATCTCGCCTGTCGAAAAAAACGAGAGAATGTGCAGAATGAAAAGAGTCGAAAACCGCGACGGCATCACTAGTGAGAACTAAGAGATCTAATCAACAAACCGGCTCAACCGAAACTAACAATATTATATTTTAAAGTGTTCATCCACGCTTCGCCGATCGTGATTTCTTCCTTACTGGAGAGTCTTATGCAGGCGAACCATTGTAAAAACGTTGAAAATGGAATCTAAAAATCACTTCCAGGTGTCTACATTCCGTAGACACCTCGGTAACTCGGTCAATTCTCAACAGCCTACAGGACGGAAACTTCACTAATCACCGCTTCAAGGTGGGTCATAATCATCGAATCAAATAAATCATGAGTTATTCTATGCAGGGTTTAGGGTTAGGCATGGGCAATCCCGGATTGGACGACTATTTGCACACAGTAAAGCTGTCCTCGGTGATGCAGTTGTTTGCGATGGGGATGCTACCGCATAGGTGATTACTAAAGGGTACCAAACCATAATGTCTGTGTGTCTGTCACGAGATCCGTATGTAACGCTTTCGTTTTTTGCTCATAACTCGCTTCAAAGTGATCGCCCAAGGACAAGTCCTTGACCATTCGAACCCTCTCGAAGAGCTTTTCAAAAATCGATATTAATTTCGTCATCACTATGCAACATTTCGTCATCCTGACGCAATACGTGGTTTTTCGCACCTAATTCAGCTCAAATTCGTCCGTAAAGATCGGCAATAGTGTCAATCGACTCAGAATCGTCAGCACTTCTCACCTACAGCAAATATTTCGCGATTTTCGATTTCGTCATCATTACGAAATCTTCATGTTTTCGCTCATAACTCGCTTCAAAATCATTGGAGAGCCTCGGAAGAAGTACCAATCGACTTCCCGTGCTCAGATTTCGCAGTCTTAGATTTCGTCATCATTACGAAATCTTCACATTTTCGCTCATAACTCGCTTCAAAATCATTGCACAGCCTCGGGAGAAGTGCCAAACGACCTCCCATGCTCAGATTTCGCAATCCTCGATTTCGTCATCATTACGAAATCTTCATGTTTTCGCTCATAACTCGCTTCAAAATCATTGGAGAGCCTCGGGAGAAGTACCAATCGACTTCCCGTGCTCAGATTTCACAGTCTTAGATTTCGTCATCATTACGAAATCTTCACGTTTTCGCTCATAATGCGTTATAAAATAATCGGAGAACATCGGGAGAAGTGCCTCCTATGACTCCTATGACTGAGGGCTCCTATGACTGAGGGCGAAATACTGCAAGGGGCCAGTTCCTGTTTTTTTTATCCCGCACTTTACTTTTCTCATGCTCTCTCGCAGACCAGAGAGATGAGAGAGCATAGAAAATGAAGAGCACGGGTTTTGCACATCCCTAGTCAGTACCATTTAGTTTACCATATCATGGTTCCTAGAAAAACTGCATTTACAGATGGGGTCAAAGAGCACTAAGCTCGAAGGATTGTCCGTCGAACAAGTCGCTTCTCAATTTGAGGTTACATTTTTTTTCGAAAGTAAATAACGTATCCGCGCAGAAATTCTGGGCTGAGGTCACCTCTTGCGGCTATATAAACTCGGATCCAACGTTCCTGGCTACATGCGCGTGATACTTTATGTTTGCTGCAACACACCAAGTATCTCATCCGGGACTGGAACAGAGAATCGAGCAAATCAAGAATCGCCTCGAAGAGAATATGAAAGCCAAATGCAAATAAGTCGATAAATATTCATGCCTGTAAATTGCACATACTGAGCTAACTTTGTATTGTAATTCCCACACAAAACTCAATGTTATCGTTATTCATTGATTCAATATTGATATCTTTTTTAAGTCATTTAAGAATTTAACAAAAATTGTCCGTAATTACTCTCAGTCTGTTAGTGCCGTTGGCTAGGTGTTTTAAAATCCGAAGGACTAATTTCAGAGGCGAAAGTATCGTTCACATACTCTACGATCTATGACGAATACGATCTAGATGGAGATCTCAATTTTGTAAAGCCAAGAGAGGTGAGGATATAAGGAGGTGTCAGAGGTTATTTTCGCATCTCTCAACTAGTTTTTTTTTGTTGCAAATATTCAACATGTGAAATGATTGCTCAGCGCCGTGTTTGAAGCCATTTTGCAAATATTCAACATGGAAAATCTTTGCTGAACATATTGAACTAGTTGCTGGATACGAAAATAGCCTCTGACACCTCCTTATATGAACCATATCCTTTTCATTTGTAGGAAAAATCGAGATTGCTATCAACGCTTTTGTATTGCACTGTAATTGTGGCTGACCATGAGAAGGGGAAAAACATACTGTTGATGATCATCTTCAGATTCCTCTGGAAGCGTGCACCATCAGTGGCTGTAGTGTATACGTCTCTGTGCCTCAATGGAATACCGAAGTGACAAGAAATCTCTTCGTTTCCAGCAAAACAGGAATCAATGTATCGTGAGTACTACCCTTTTTTCAATGACTAACATCTATTTCGCAGTCTCTACCATTACTCAACAGTGTATGATGCGATCACTTCGGCTAAAAGTGGATTTCATCTATCGGTACGACCACCAATCATGCAATTACGACCAAATGATATTGAACTTCAAATTATGCCCTGAAAATGTGGCGTGATCATGATGTTGTTTCAGAAAATACAGTACTCGATAATGAACTACAATTCAAAGCGAATTGGACCAATTGTGATTTATGTCGTCGGCTCACAAGCGCGTAAGTCATCAGTAAATGATTGACAAGTAATAGGTGTACTTTGGGATCATTTTTTGTTCGAAAACTCCAAAATTACAGTATTGGCATCTAATGAAAATTCGTCTATCTCGATGGCGACTTTTACTCCAGTTAATTTTCGCAAAGTTTCGGTGTTCCTTTCAGCTCTCTCCGGAACCGATCAAGTGGAAATCTACGATGCTTCAAATATAAACAATCGACCTGCTAAGAGTAAGTATAATTGAAGACAAATAGTATTGTATACATTGTTTTTTCGTGAATTCCTTATTTTTTTGGAGTTTAAAAAATATCGGTGACTTGCAGACAGGCATCAAACAATGATCATGAGTGCGGAGCCTTTCAACATCTACGTTCAGGCCTATGGAACGGTATATTTGTCAAACGATGAATTCATAAAATATTTATCATCTCTCAGAATCTACAAGCATTCGTTCGAGCTACGGGATTTGACAACAATTACCAGCGGAATAGTCCAGACGACTGTAGAATCATATATGATCACAAGTGAAGAATTGCGCGCCGTAATTAGCCTGAATAATCCTTTGATTTGCAGTGAAGGGCAACCATTTCGATCCGAGTTTATATAGCCGCAAGAGGTGACCTCAGCCCAGAATTTCTGCGCGGATACGTTACTTACTTTCGAAAAAAAATGTAACCTCAAATTGAGAAGCGACTTGTTCGACGGACAATCCTTCGAGCTTAGTGCTCTTTGACCCCATCTGTAAATGCAGTTTTTCTAGGAACCATGATATGGTAAACTAAATGGTACTGACCAGGGATGTGCAAAACCCGTGCTCTTCATTTTCTATGCTCTCTCATCTCTCTGGTCTGCGAGAGAGCATGAGAAAAGTAAAGTGAGGGATAAAAAAAAACAGGAACTGGCCTCTTGCAGTATTTCGCCCTCAGTCATAGGAGCGATAGTCGGGCGAGATTCGATGCCAGCTAGTGCGAGAAGGAGGAAGAAAAGAGAAAGCAGCATGATTGAATACAATCTTCCTCCATCTGCTTCATTTTATATGAAGAAAAGCAATGAATCTGCCGACGTATGTGGGAAGATCAATTAGATGAAACGTTGCAGCAGTGATGGCAAATCGGCATTAGGCTCTCCTCATTTCCCATACTCTCTCGTTTCTCTGACAGGCGAGAGATCATGCGAAAAGAGGAGGGTCGATGCCGATTTGTCATCACTATTGCATAGCATTAAACGATATTTTTTGGGGAGCGTGATCAGTTTTACAGATTATTTTTAGTGATTGAACAATCGAAGTCATCAAGCAAAAAATAATATCGATTTGTTCATTTTTCATTGTGAATTTTTTTCCTTGATATTTATTCTAGCATTCCACTCCTTTCTCTCGATGGACTCTACGTGAAACAGCAGTAATCAGCCTAAAACTTCCCCTCCTGTCCCTCGGCTAAAAAAAAAAACGAAGATAGATAGAGCCTCAAACAAAATTTCATTTTGTTGAGATTTAAATTCTGGTCGGGTATGCGAGATTTCGACCAATTTTGCCCTTCGCGGACCAGTTTTCATCGCAGAAACCGATTTTGGACAAATTGACGTCGTGTCGTACCGGGATTCAGAAGGCTCAGATCGAAAAACGGATTCCACCAATCGATTCAGAATCGAAAGTTACCCCTGGGGCCAACGATTCCACCAATCGATTCAGAATCGAAAGTTACCCCTGGGGCCAACGTTCCCGGCTTTTGTTGATCCTACCGCAAACGGCCTCATATCAACTTTGAATCATCGACTTTTGGCGAAAATCGGCAACTTGGTAGAAAAAATCGAAACATGATTTCAAAAAAGTGAATTTCGCAATGAGCAGTAATCGATCAGAACAGTTATTTCAGACCCCCAGAGCACCCCTAAATTAACACAAAAGAGAAAAAAGTCTTTCTCGATCGGTTGTGAAAATTTGATTTTTCGAATATTTTACCGTGAAAATCATGTTTCTCCTTGTGCCATGGCTGTAATAACAAATAAGTCATGGTTTGTGCATATGGGCACCAAGACCCTTCCAGTACCCCAGTATGGGATTCTGGTTCTCATTGCTAGAGAAACGTGTCCGGCCAGGGGCCAAAATGCTTGCAAATTAGCGAGCCGGTCTCTTAATGTTTTCTCGACTTGCTGTCCTCAAAAATGGGTTGTTATTTTGGAAAAATCAATCACCAATATTCTCACGGATTCGTCACGCAGACCCGTGACTGCTAGATTTTTCTCTTATTTTTCTCGTCTCTCTTCGACCCGCTTCGTGAATATAAATTTCCAGACCGACAGTTCATAAACCGCAGGTGATAATGGACGCGATGCCGTTTTACAGGTTATGTGAGAACATAATCTAGGAAATCACAGAAATATCGCTAACCTACATATAGGCTCGGAATGTGGAGAACGACGTGATAGAAACAATTCCAGTTTAGTGCATTTACGTATTTACAATTGTTCTCTGAATTTTCGCATGTACAATTATTTTATTTTATACAATTTGGTCACAACAGCGACACTCCTTGTGAACTTTCGGTCCTGCATGAATCATTGTTTGAAAAAAAATCTTTCATATCAGATGCAAGCATCAATAAATTGAGTGTGGCTAATTGTAACGAAAGAGGTCACGCGATAGAGGTAATTCTCGGCAGATGTCTAAGTGGACTTTTCTTTCAATCGCAAAAGCACCTGTTCACCCAGACTGAAGAGATCACCGAATTAGTGAATGAGTAAATGGTGGTCGCCATTTCGCTTCGCTAGTGTCCGCACATTCATTTGACCGCCTAGAAATGGTGCTTCCGCAAGTGCTCGAAATATCTTCTGGAGCATATTCCGGATGCACTTTTGAGCGTGCTCTTCGTTTACGTTTTCGCACGAATTCACACTACAAAAGATGCATATTTCCACACTCCTTTCTTCGCATTCCTCAATTCATCAGGTTTGTAGAACAGTGAATTGCTACAGACAAGCTGTAAATTCAGGAATTTGCGGTATCACCTCTGTTCTGGTGATGATTCCGCGTTCATTGTGCTATCCAATTGAGATAGTTTATGTTTTCAAAATTGGATGGGTAATCCAATCTATCTAATTCCAAAAAATAAGATTTCTGACAGATTCTTAATCGGGCAGGCGCATTTGGGTCAATTCTAGGAAAATTCTACATTATTGTGCATCGATACATTGTTTTGAGGAGCGCGACCGTTCGGGAAACCGTGAGTTTGCTCTTCTTTTTTCGCTATCGATTGTATGGTGAGAGATCAGTTTAGGAGTGGTCCGGACGCACCGTGAAAATGCTGATTGCTGCTCAATTCATTGCTCCTACTCTCTCGGCTATTCCATACGCTTTCGCCAGCTACACAACCAAGCTCGTCGAGAACATAACCTGTCTAGATTCACTTTCGAATGACGGACTTGTGGTGTGTTCACGCTTTTTTGTTTCGTTTTTTCACTGCATTTAATATTAAGATATTTTTCATAGGCACAAAAGTCACTCACTACCCTGGTCTATCTATCGTACACAATTTTGAGTATACTTTTCACAATTCTCACTTGGCGAGCACTCTCTCAACTATCCATGCAAGCACAAGTACGTGAGGATAAACAATCTGAGGATTAAGAGAGCAGATCGGTAATTTGAGACCATATTCGCCACCCCCCCGGACACGTCCCTCCGGAATGAGAACCACAGGCCCACACTTTGTGCATGTGGACCCCTTGGCCCCGTATTGCACATAGCACAACTGAAATCTCGGTTTAGCCTTTCAGCAGAAAATAATGAGGATGCAAATTTCGAAAATCGAAAAATCACATTTTTTGAACGCGACAAGCTAGACTCAAAACCTCTTTTGCGTTGTATTAGACATCACTAATGATGAAAAATTAACCACCCCGATCGATCCTCGCATGATCGGAAAATCTATTTTGACATCTTGCTTTTCGAGTTTTCGACCATAATGATAGCTGAAATATAATATTGCACATTTTATTTTTGCTCAAAATGTAGCCGGAGCACTTCTTTACAGATTTTCATGCTAGTTTGTTTGATCCTGATTATCTAAAGATGCGATCTGGAGGCGGAAAAGTGCCGAACTGGGGGGTAAAATGATCAATTTCTAAAGTTTTCCCATCATAACTTTTTTCGTTCATGTCTTAATGAGCTATAATATCGATTTTCGGAATCTATGATCAAAAATACGTCAGAATAAAAATAGTCGGATTTTTCAGAGGTAAAATGTTTTCAACTTTTACCATGACCCGGGTTCATGGTCATTTATGGGTCAAAAAGTCAAAATCTCATAACTATCTGACCATAGATGTTCTAGCAATATTTTCACTCGTAGAACGAATTTTCATACCAGAGCTCACGAAAATGCGAAAGAAGAAAGTTAACTTACAAAAAGTGATTTTGCTTGCACTTTTGAGCATCTTTTTTTTCGCATTTTCGTGAGCTCTAGTATGAAAATTCGCGTTCTACGAGTGAAAATATTGCTAGAAAATATATGGTCAGATAGTTCTGAGATTTTGACTTTTTGACCCATAAATGACCATGGTCATGGTAAAAGTTGAAAACATTTTAACTCTGAAAAATCCGACTATTTTTATTTTGACGTATTTTTGATCATAGATTCCGAAAATCGATATTATAGCTCATTAAGACATGAACGAAAAAAGTTATGATGGGAAAACTTTAGAAATTGATCATTTTACCCCCCAGTTCGGCACTTTTCCGCCTCCAGATCGCATCTTTAGATAATCAGGATCAAACAAACTAGCATGAAAATCTGTAAAGAAGTGCTCCGGCTACATTTTGAGCAAAAATAAAATGTGCAATATTATATTTCAGCTATCATTATGGTCGAAAACTCGAAAAGCAAGATGTCAAAATAGATTTTCCGATCATGCGAGGATCGATCGGGGTGGTTAATTTTTCATCATTAGTGATGTCTAATACAACGCAAAAGAGGTTTTGAGTCTAGCTTGTCGCGTTCAAAAAATGTGATTTTTCGATTTTCGAAATTTGCATCCTCATTATTTTCTGCTGAAAGGCTAAACCGAGATTTCAGTTGTGCTATGTGCAATACGGGGCCAAGGGGTCCACATGCACGAAGTGTGGGCCTGTGGTTCTCATTCCGGGGGGACGTGTCCGGGGGGTGGTCCTAAATTACCGATCCGCTCTCTTAAAATATCAAGCAACTCTATTTTTTTTTACAGTTGGTTGGTAACAAAGTATTTATAAAATCTGATAATTTTTCAAATAATGACACATTATTAATGCACTTCGTAAATCACCATCTCTCAGTCAATCACCAAGAGAACAATCGTCTTACAGCAGCGCAGAATGTTCTTCATAGTAGCTTTTTCTGCGCTTAGTCACTTCATCAAAGCCATTCATCAGGTAAAAATCGTAGTTCACTTCTAAACACTCGTTTTCAGCTCCTTTGGGGGCTAACAACCTATCTGGAGATGACGGAGCTAACGGATGCAATTTGGCCTTATGTGAGGCATTTGTGTGTCATTCAAATCAAAATATTTTACCAGGGGCGGTATTTTTCTCACATTTTCGGCAACGCCCAAAATAAATTGGGCAAGCCGAAATTCATTTCGCACAACCACTCTTCAACGGAGCGGTCGCCCAAAATAATTGGGCAACGCCGAAATCGAAATTTTGGGCAGATCCCTCTCACGTGTCATTGTCACTGAGAGTGACATACACGTGTCATTGTCACTGCGAGCGACATTCACGTGTCATTGTCACTGAGAGTGACATACACGTGTCATTGTCACTGCGAGTGACATACACGGGTCATTGTCACTGTAATTGTCACAGAATACCGCACTCCGCAGGTAGATCACCGCCATACGTGAAAACACGTGATGAGTTTCAGAATGGTCGATTTGCGATGAGTTTCATAATCACTTCATGTTTCGAAGTTTGCCTGCAGACGCGTTATCTCTAATCGACCGCTCGAAGCGGTCCGAAAAACATGAAATTAAGAAAAAAAATTGGGCGGGTTGTCGAAAAATTCGGCATCTCCAAAAATTGGGCTTTGCCCAAAATGTGAGAAGAATACCGCACCAGTACACCTATGTAAATGGAGTTGCTACCTACAGTTCTTCGGTAATTCTGGCTCGACTAGAGTCAGGTCGCTTCTCATATGTAGAAGACCTGTCATCATAAAGCTTGTGGAAGAGGTGGGGAACAAATTGCAACGAAAGTGTGACGAATAAATACCATTCGGTTAAAGTGACGGAAACAGGTGCAAACAAACTCAAATGTTGCCAAGAATCTCGAGATTCCCGTCAGTCTGAGCCATGAATTCATCCGAATTGAGTGCCGACTTCCAATCATCAGTTGTTACGTTCCACTATTACTGCGGTAGGCTGAACCTTTGATTCGAGTTTCAGGATTGTCAGATCAAGCCACTAAAACACATTAGAAACAGCAGAGCTCCGATTGGTGTATTTGGTTGTTTTGGCCTTTACTGTTCGCAAAACGCAGGGGCGATTCTGGGCAGTTTCAATATGATGACGTGCGTGCTCATTCTATGGGACACTGACTCTCGAGGAAAATCCTATCGGAAGTATCTGTTCTTTCAACAGGCGAGGGATGATTGATTGATTTATATTTCATGTCCAACCATTCAAGTTTTTCTCTACGTTGGCTGACTTATGGATGGATGCTTACACTCCGTTTTTCCAAGTCAACTGTCGTGTCTTGTATGCTGACTCGGCACTCTCCAAAATTATTAACTTTTCATTTTTCTTGGTTGGTTATTAAAATATTGTTTATACAAGTGATATTATAATTTCATTGATATATTTATAAATGTGAAGACATTAGTGGCATTGTCTCATATTTTTACTAACATGCAATCAGTTGTATGCTTTACAGATGTCATATGTCTTCATTTTCATGCAAATATCATTTGCATATTTCGCTTGCGTCTACTACCGCAGAAACGTGAGCTCGGAACCAAAATTGCAAATTTGTTCGTAGAATTTTAGGAGACTGGTTCTAGCAAATTGACCAGTATTCGTCAGTTTTAAGATGAATCAACAAAATTCAGATAATTCTACCTTACGACGCTCGTTTCTGTTTCCACGGATGGCGCTATGTTGCAGTTCTGGTGGCGATTCAACTTTATCTCATTATTTTCTGTTTCTTCACTACACTGTTCACTATAATGAGAATGTCCTCGTCTGTTGAGGTGGTGCTCATAGCATCACTACTGTGTAAGATTATCTGTACAGGATCTTCCGGCTGAAATCGTGTGGCTAAAAACGAAGGCTACATTTATCTACTTTCACGATAATAACGCACTCAGCTATGCAGAAACTAGCGGTACGAATTTTAAACGGTCGAAGTCGAAACGTTAAAACCCCTATTGAAATGGAATGTGAAACATATTGAAGTATGTCATATAGACAGACTCATTTTTACATTGACACAGTCTATCGTTGCTCGAGGCTGGGAGAGCCTTATTCTAAACAAAATTCTATTTTTTTCTAGAATTATTTTTCAGTTGCGGCCGTGTGTGGTTTCTCATTGGCCGGCTTATTGATGATAATGATTTCACAACTTATAGCGGAAATCAAAAGCGGAATGCAAAAAGCAAGTATCGCGACCAGACGGTAGGGACAATATCTCTCATAGGAAACAAAATATCATTGAAGGTATCAAGCTCGAGCGGTTTTATCTCTTGTTTTACAGGTATCAAAGCCATTTTTCGTCATAAGAAAAACAGTCGGTTCTAGTAAGAAACTGACTCTTGAACCACCATTGATCCGAAAGCCAAAGGTCTCATATTCATGTTTACTTTGTTTCAGGGCGTTCTACCAAGTGTTTTCTACCTTTTGCCACTGATTGGGTTGATTCTTATCTACATAGAAACGCTCTTATTGGATTTTCAAGCTTCAGCAAATGATCGAACAGGCCAGTTTATTGACTTGTATGCCGAAGTCAAATAGCTCTACGCCCGAGGCTCAGGTTGTAATAATAATAAAATATTATTATACAATATTTGAAAAAAATTATATTTTCAGCAGCATCAATATCGGTTCTGTCAGCGTGTGTCATGAGTTTTCATGGTTTCGCGAACTCTCTTACAATTCTTGGTTGCTCGCCGACGTATCAACAGAAGTTTTCCAAACTACTTGGAAAACTCGCACCTCTTCGTAAGAGAAATACAATTACCCCAGCTGCCATGCAGAGTTTCACGACCGCCGTGCAATAATCTCTTGAACAATAGTAATAATATTTGAATAAAAAAATCCTTCAATAACCTTTTGATCAGTGCAAAAATACGTATGTCTGATATAATCAGAGATCGTATTCTAGCCACAAATTTCCACACGTTTTCATCTGTCTCCATCACTAGCATATCACACTTCCCTCTCTTCTCTCTCGCGTCATCCTCGCAAACCCTCTAGCATAAACGATGTTGCCTACTAAGATAAAGTAACGTCTACCCAACGAAATTTACGATTCAATATGCATAGATCATGAAGAGATGTGTTTGTGCTCTATGAAGATCTATTCTAACGGAATGGAAAAATATCTTCGAAAATAGGTATTGCAACTTCTCCCCTCTTCAACTCATACATCCTGTACATGTTTAAACACATTTCATTGTGTACGAAAAATATATAAATTAATAGCATGTGTTATTGGTGTTAGGGCGTAGATGTTGGGTACATTGCGAAGCCTTCTCACGATTAAAATAGCCAACAGTGCTGAATATGAAAGGGGCTTGTCGGATGCCCATCGTCTTTCCGGAACCATCGACGTCTTTCCGGAACCATCGAATGCTCAATCATTCGCACTTCTTCACAGAAAAGTCGGCGAAAAGCCGTTCTAGCCAATTTGCGGGCGGCAATCGCCTTTAGAACACCCGAGACGGGGAGAGGAGAGAGCAGGGCGAGATGAGAGAGTCAATCGGATCATGCTCCTAGCTTCTGTTCAACGCGCTCGGCGCGCGTGTTTGTTCACAGGATCATTCTCCCCCTCCCAGATCGAGTTCCGGTTGCCCATATCTCTATCTCTACCTCCTCCCCCTCGGCTCCCCTTTCTCCATCTGACCATCTTTGCCACGCTGCTCTATTTCCTGCCAGCTATCTTTCCTCGTGGATCCATCCCCATCCATTCCAACCTGATCAAGCAGACAGATGCCAAAATAGACGACGCCGCGGGCTAGTTCCTGGACGATTTTGGTTAAAACGCCAAGCGAAATGTGATTTTCATGCAGCTTCATCTCCATTTTCCTATACATCGTTGTTGACTAGTTACTAGTTATGAAAATCGGCATCATACTCTCCTCAATTAGCGTTGTCTGACTGACAAGGGGAAAATGAGGAGGGTCGATGGCGATTTGCCATCACTACTGGTGACTAACAATAAGTTGATGAGTGATTGGCAAACAGGAGTAAGGAATCCGGAATTACCTGATCACTCATCTCACTAGGATATTAGCGTTCTTCCTCTGTTTGATTGGCGTTCGTAGTACATATTCCCTGCTTCTTCCTCGTCTGATAATAGTTATTCGTGAATTTACGCATAGAATTCATGCATTTTTTCCGTATATTGTTGTTGCTGTGAAACATTGAAATCATTTTTGAATACGATCACATCTTACTCAAAAATGATTTCAATGTTTGGTTTTTTCTAAGGAAGTCAGCCGATTGACGAACGTATTTCTTGACATTTTCTTACTCCACTTTTAGCGTGTTATTTGAAATATCTGAAATGCGTCAGTAAACAAATAACCTCCGAATACCTTTTTTTCCCGCGTAATCGTGTCAAAAATCAACTCTAGTCCCTCATGCTTCTAACTCTCAGCTCTCCAGAATCTGCAAAAGCATACAATGCTCCTGCAATCCCTCCTGCCCCTCTTCTCCATTGTTTTCTGCTCCGTCCATTCCGCGGTCATCTCAGGTCAGATTTCTTCTCCTCTTCCTTTCAAAGTTCGTCGTGGTTTGATCTCGCTTCAAGAGTTCACCACTTCAAAATAACTTGTTTGACCTGACAATTCCGAAGAATATTGGAAAATCGGTTAGCAACTCAGTAGGGATAGCTGATACCCTGTGTGTGTGTGCTTTGCGCGAATCTGATCAAAGCTCAGTTCCCACAACATCGAGCTTAGTGTTTGCACTCCGAGTTTAGAGAAATGTCGATCAAAACATGGCAACATGGGATCCGGTGTTTGTTGCCATCCTCTGTCTGAATAGCGAGATAGTGTATGAAATAGAGAGAGATTGCTCACCGAGTTCAATAACAAGGCCATTCCCAGGTGAAACCGGAAGTCGGAGGACGGAGTTGGCGATGAAAGTGGAGGAGGTGAACACGAACTTCGAGGGAGATCTGGAGGTGAGGTTCTCTTATGAGGCTGGACAATGGCTTGCAAATTGTTCATTTTCGAAGTCTGTCAAGTCGAAGTCGAAGTCTGTCAAGTCTGGGTTCTCTTGCATTTAGTATCGAGCTCAATTGATTGGGAATTTTCTAAAGCAACATTTTCCCCATTCGATTGTTGGGAACATGTATACTGCACTGTGATGGAATAATGAGAGAAAATTAAAATCGTGCTGTTCCAGAAACTACTTGAGACTTCGGGCGACCTTTCCCTCATCGAGATCAGACAGAAAGTTGATGATCTCGTGGCGAAGACTGACCCCGAGACTAGGTCAGTTTATTTTTCACTTGGAGCTTGAAACTCAATCCAGATTCGATGCAAAACATAAAGGAGGAGGAACAGAAACAGCGAAGAAATTGAACGCAAAGCCTCCGTTTTTCTGCAAAAAGCACAAATTTCTTAGAATGATGGCAAGCAATATTCAGAAAGCGCCACGAAGCCTGGAAGATCGCCCAGCACGCCCGTGACAATGAGAGAAGGGAGAGGATCAAGGTGAGCACTTGTTTTTCTTCTTGGCCTTGTCAAAAATCTCTCATCTGAAACATTTTACTTGACGAAAATTCGACAGAAAACAACAGAAACTTATAAGCGCCTACTGTTTGCGTCATCTCACTAAGAATAGTCATTCCCCTGTGTTCATTTCGACAAATTACATTATTAGGACGCCATCATGAAGCTGTCCAAGCCCGCCCAATCCAAGCTCATTCGCATCATTTTCGTGCAGGAGGACGAGGAGCTCACGCAGGTTTGATCTTTGATCTTTCGTCCTCTCCGATTTAGAAAGATCAAGACTTAGAGCTCATCCTTACAATATTGGCCCGATATGTTGTATCACTCTTATCACTCTTGGTTGTGATAATGCAATAACGGAAATTTGAGACAAGCCCGATTTATTTTGATCTTTGATCCCTTTCAGAACGAGAAGCGCTCCCGCCTGTCGGACATCAACAAGAGTCTGCCTGCGGATATCCGAGAGGAGCTGATTGCTAAGCTAAAAGACACGGATGTCCTGAGCGGATTCGGATTCTACTAATTATAACTTTTTTCTTTGCCTGGCATGCCCACTTGACAGACCTCTCGGTGATTAGTGCCACCCTTTCAAAGTAGATTCAATGTTCTTTTCCTACCTATAGAATTATTTAGAAAATGTATCTTTGTTTTCGGTATTTTTCCTGTCTTTCACCGACTCCATTGCTCCACGCGGTATTCCGTACAACTTACTAATAATGTATTAGATTAATGTGCAATAAAAATTACAATGAGACAGTAGTGCCGGGGAAGACGCTTTGAAATAATACGCTTTTTATGCTCGAGATTTTCAGAATCTATCAAAAATAAAACATTGAAAGAATAATAATAATACAAATCCATTTCGAGTAATGATTTCAGTTGAGTTTCACGACGTCTTCAAATCAAGAAATAACAGTGATCCGACAGTGCTTTCAGCATGCATTTGTAATGAATAAACTAATCAAACCTCGATGATCATAGATTGCAAGGCGGAACGACCGTGATCGCGGAATGTTTTTGCAACTGCGTTTTTCGAGTCCTCGAATAATGTGATTTATCAACAACAAAATGTGGGAGTTGTGCTTACGACTATTGTCAACGCTTTTTTGGACCATCACTAGCATGAGCCTTAGTATCTCCTCTGCTTTTCCACGATATCTCCGAAGTGTTTTTTCTTCATTATTTTTGTCATGTTGTACGAGATAATTTCACCAATCAATCATTATCTCGTGCTTGGATTCCGTGGGTCACAAAAAATAAAAAATAAAACTTTGAAAGAATAATACGGAAGGCCCTTTCGCTTTGCGATCGTGTGGAAGGAGAGGAGAACTCGAAAATACCCAGAGGGCATAATCATAGATCATGACCGTTCATGGGAATTATATAAAGCAATCACATCCTACGCCCATCACTCCTGAATTGTAATCTATCAATTACCATAATTCCCATGAACAGTCATCACCTCTGATTATGCCCTCTGGGTAAATTCGGTACACGCTCTCTCCTCCCTTCCCACACTCTTTCGCTCGTAAACCGGAAGGGCCTTCCGATCTGCACGTGTATCTCACGCAATTGAGGCTTCCGATCTGCTCCGGATGGTACAATTTAAGGTGATTGTAACTGCTGCTTCCAGTCTTCGGCTGTATATAAAGCGAGGCTTCTGACCACAATCTCATCAGTCTTATCTGCTAGTCTCCATCATGCCTGCCTGTGCATCTTCTTCTTCATCATCCTCAAGCACTGAGCACCTCCCACTCTCCACTATCTGCCGAAGCCGCACGCTTCTCCCGCCCCTTGAGTCGCTTCTCAAGTGATTCTGCGTTGAAAATACCGCATTTGGAGCTCAGCTACATGACTTATGAATTTTTGAAATTTTGAGATTTTGAAAAACTGATTTTTCGACTTTTCAGTTTTCCCGTGTCTTAACGCTATCACAACCCCATAATTTCAACAGAAATGCTCAGAAACGGTAAATGGAATATTAATATGACACAATATTGACTGTATCGATCCGAAATTTCGAAATCTCTTGGCATCGTTCTTTCATCAGCCTCAGAGCGACCCTCGGGCAGGTAGCTGCGGCGTCCGTCGCCGGGTCACGAGACCCACCAAATTGTGATATCGGGGGTAGTTTGGCGTGTAGAACAAATTTTTTTCAGGGTGATCAAAAAATCACGGAAATTGCAGTGTTCTACCTTTTATCGTTGTCCAATCGCTTCCAAACTATGTTTTTCGTTATTTTCATCGCAAAATACACTCGAAACACCTATAAGAACGTGCTTTTTTCAGGGATGAATTTTCGGACTTTTTTTGGGCCTGGTCTGGCATTTCTCGGAGTGTGTACCATATCAGTTCATATTGGGCCAAATATCAGCATTTGGTATGGGGAATTCACCCACAACTTATTAGAATGGGTTGCAAAAAAGCCGTCCGTCGACCCCCCCTCAAAAGGTACGAAATCTCCTGGACGGTCTCTTAAAGGGAGCCGGCTAATTTTGGCATGTTGAGCTCAGATTATGCTATTTAGTGTTCCGAATTAATAGTAAAAATAATTTTAAAAAATAATAAAAAATAAAGCAACACAGGGAGCGCTTGACGGAGACTAGTGGTTGGGGCGCGCGCCTTTCTCTACCTCTTGCAAAACATCACATGCGGGCGGGAGTCGAACCTGCCTGCGTCGGCATGCCAGTCAGACACCATGCCGGGCATAATTTTAGTAGTTGGGGCGCGCGCCTATCTCTACCTCTTGCAAAACATCACCTGCGGGCGGTAGTCGAACCTGCCTGCCTGCCTGCGTCGGCATGCCAGTCAGACACCATGCCCATTTAATGGGCATGGTGTCTGACCGGCATGCCGACGCAAGCAGGTTCGACTCCCGCCCGCAGGTGATGTTTTGCAAGAGGTAGAGAGGTTTTATTTAAATTTATTAACATTTAACAATATCATCACTCGATAAATAAAATCACATTCATGTCGTTGAGACCTCTCGTGCTCTGAGGGTTTCAAGTTGACCCTGAAGTCGAAATTCCACTGGCGCATAAGCAGGAGCTTGCTCGTGGTAGATCTGCGGTAGGCCTGCGGTAGGCCGCCCTGGCCATGCCCATTACCTCTTGCATTAACTACCGCAGGGAACGCTTGACTGAGATTGGTGGTTGGGGCGTTTTGCAAAACATCACCTGCGGGCGGGAGTCGAACCTGCCTGCGTCGGTATGCCAGTCAGACACCATGCCCATAAGGGGCATGGTGTCTGACTGGCATGCCGACGCAGGCAGGCTCGACTCCCTCCCGCAGGTGATGTTTTGCAAGAGGCAGAGAAAGGCGCGCGCCCCAACCACTAGCCTCCGTCCGTCATTGACCCACCCAGCAACCATTCCATTGTCTCTGTAATTCACACGGATGAATTTCCCGAATCGACTGCTATTGTTGTTCTGCACTGTGACCGAATTGCCAAATGCCTGTAGAGATAAATAATTAGTAATTGAGGAAGAGACTCCCATCTACTCATCTTGTGCTTCTCCTCGTCTCTCTCACCTCTAACACCTCTTGCAAAACATCACATGCGGGCGGGAGTCGAACCTGCCTGCGTCGGCATGCCAGTCAGACACCATGCCGGGCATGGTGTCTGACTGGCATGCCGACGCAGGCAGGTTCGACTCCCGCCCGCAGGTGATGTTTTGCAAGAGGCAGAGAAAGCGTTCCCTGCGGTAGGCCCTGGCCTAATGGGCATGGTGTCTGACTGGCATGCCGACGCAGGCAGGTTCGACTCCCGCCCGCAGGTGATGTTTTGCAAGAGGCAGCAACACGGGGCGTTCAAAGTGAGAAAACCGGAGCCGGAAAAACGGAAGTGAGAAGGATCGCCCCGGCTGCACCCTCTGCCACACCACAAATGAGTACAGTACTCCCCATTTATCGATTTTTTATTTAATCTTGTTTTTATGTGTTTATTTATCTATATTTGATGTCACTTTAACGTGTACGCCTCATTTCACTTGATAGACAGCTTTTTATGCTAAAATTTCGCGCTTGTGGCATGTGACAGAACATTTACTTTTCACTCTCTTTATTCTACACACTCAATAATAGCACGGAATGATTACAGGTAATGATCGGCAATGAGCGTAAACGGAAGCGGACATGCTTTCTATGTTCAAGGTCCGATGATACGCTCAGAAAATTCCCAGTGAACTCACGAGCACACGTACAGAGACAATGGATGGAGAGGCTAGGACTCAGTGAGGCAGAGACTCAAGAGAAGCTCAATCACTATCGGCAAAGGAACGAGCAAGGTGGAGATATCAGATGGTGCTCCATACATTTCAATTCGCCAATTGGACTGCCAATCGACGTGAGTTCCTTCTACGTACTGTAGTTCCAGAAACCCCTTACCGTATACTGTCATTATCGATCCAACTACAGTAATAAAACAATCAGGCATCGGCCGGTTTGAAGTCATTCTAACTCAATTTCAGCTGCGTCAGAACCCAGCACCGGCACTGCAGTCACGTGAACTGAGACTGGATCGACTCAACGACAGATACCGTAACCCAACAGTGGCATCGATGCCCGATGTATCCGACAACGATATGGACGAGGTAAGCGGAAATACTCATGTTATTGAGATTTTCGAAAATGCAAAAAGGCAAGGAACCTTCCACCAGGGAAGGCAAAACTAGGGGGGCACGTTCTTACATCGAGTCCAAAATGTGTGCGAATGTTTACCACTAAGAAAGAGAATAATTCAAAAACCAAGAGGGGATGGTGAAACTTAAAAGTTTCAAGACATTTGTAAAAGACATCACCATCTCGCCATATTTCTTTACTAAGTTCTCGAAAGGTTCAAGGTTTTAAATAAGCAGTGGATGGTGGAGCTCTGTCATATTTTGTCCACGGAGAAAATACTCACCCAGCCTTTTCGAAAATCTCAATAACATGAGAAATGCGGTTTCAATGTCACATCATATGTTGCAAGGACATCATGCGAGAACGGGCAGCTCCAATTATTTCACACGCACGAGCCTCAATTTGTGTAAATTCAGAGAGTCTACTCTTTTAGTTTTATCAAACACGTTTAGTCAATCTCTTGTGAAAAAGTCGTTTCTTTCAGCTCTCTCGACTAGGCACACTTTCTCGTTAATCGTACGAGGAAGTTCTGAATGGAGAGAGCGACATGAACTAACGTGACTAGTGAAAATTAACTCTATTTTAATGCGAACAAAAACTGCTATTCCATCTTGATTTGGATATTATATATTGTCGCAAAAATAGTTATATAAACAAAAATAACGTTTAAAAAAACAGTCCGGCCTCGAAACACCTCCGCGGCTCTCTCCTTCTCGCCCGTCGACTTCCCGCCCGATCGGAGCCGATCTGGAATATCATGAGTTGTACACTGGGATGGCAAAGCGTTTTAAAACGATGTCGAGCATAAGAACGAACACGACGATCGATAAGGTAGGTCATGATTTTCAACGGGTTACTGTATCTCTCACAGGGATCGGAGTATGTTCCATCTGAGGAAAGTGGAGGAGACACAGAGGAGAGTGATAGTGAGGAGACGAGCAAGAATGGAAAGAGGGAGAGGAAGTATAGAATCGTCGGGAATGAGCAACTGCTTGAATTGTTTCGGAGGTGCAAGGAGTGCGGGGCACAATTGGATACGAGTGAAGTGGTGATGCGAGAGGAGGGAAGCGCGTGTATAGTAGACTATGCCTGTCTCTCGTGCGGTAAATCAGTCACTTGGCGGAGTCAGAGTCGAGGAATATGGGAATATGAGGATGAATTCAGCGAGCAATATTGAAAATATGAGATGAATAGCATACTTATGCATCAGTTTCGATGTTTTATCACTGTAACCTTCCCTCTCGACTATAATAAATTGTTGTGTTACAACGTTGATACGAATAAACACCTGTTTCTCTCGCAAGTCCAAACCACAATTGATCTACCTAGTGAGCAGTGAAGAGAGTGGTCGTAGTAACGTCGTGACCACCTTATACAGCTTGCAAGAGGCACGTAGAAGTGAATAACCGCTAAAGTGATGAAAAATAATCGCGAAAACATGAGGTAAACTGAGAAACCACTTGGACAAGAGCGGGGGAGTGCCGGGGTAAGCGGAAGCGCGAAAGGCGGGATCATAGAAGCGCGATGGCCACATTTAGAGCTCGAGAAGGGCAAAAGGAAGTGATTAACCATAAAATAAATATAAACCAAACGCGTAAAACAAAGCAAAACGGAGAAAACACGACGAAAAATACGTTGGCGAACGCGGGGGAGCGACGGCGGGAGGAGGCGCCTCGCTCCCCCCGACTCCCCGGCGTAAGGTGTTTAGCGGCCAGTAGGCCGCAGAAAGTTACGGGCGGAACGGATTATTGGGTTACTGTAGTTCTTGTTTATTTTTTATTTAATTAATTAATATTTATTTTTAATTCTTTTCTTATTAAAAAATGCTAAGAGGAATAAAATAAAATTCAGTTGGTTTTCATGTCCAACTCCCTTTAAAGAGACCGGCTCAGTTATTTTGGAGTCGAATAAGCTAATTTAAATAAAAATAAATTGTCTCCGTTTTCAGATCTATTGACCTGAAAAGAACAAATGAAAATAACGTTCTCAGAAACTTATCAATATGGTGCTCATTTTGAAGCCCACATCGAGTTCTTCATTTTTCGTGTTGACAGTTTGACCCGAAATTGATGTTTGAACAAGTTAGTACATGTTAGTACCATGAAAATTGACAAAATTCTGAAATTGAATTTTTAAAAAGAGAAATGAGAAAACCGCAAAACGTCATTAAGTTCACCGTGTAGGGCATTTAATTCTGCGTCGAATAAGCTAATTTAAATAAAAATAAATGGTCTCCCTTTTCATCTGAAAAGCCTGAAATCCTGAAAAGAACAAATGAAAATAAAGTTCTCAGAACCGTATCAATATGGTGCTCATTTTGAAGCCCACATCGAGTACTTCATTTTTTGTGTGGACAGTTTGACGTGAGATTAGTGTTTGAACAAGTTAGAACCATGAAAATATGCCAAAGTAATACTGTCAACACAAAATGAAGTACTCGATGTGGGCTTCAAAATGAGCACCATATTGATAAGGTTTATTGTCATATGTTTTTTTCAGGTTAATAGATCTGAAAAGGGGGACAATTTATTTTTATCTCAATTAGCTTATTCGACGCAGAATTCAATGCCCTACAAGATGAACTTAATGCTGTTTTGCGGTTTTCTCATTTGTCTTTTTAAAAATTCAATTTCAGAATTTTGTCAATTTTCATGGTACTAACATGCACTAACTTGTTCAAACATCAATTTCGGGTCAAACCGTCAACACGAAAAATGAAGTACTCGATGTGGGCTTCAAAATGAGCACCATATTGATAAGTTTCTGAGAACTTTATTTTCATTTGTTCTTTTCATGTATGTAATATTGCCACACTAACTTTGGACTCAGATCGTTCGGATATTTTTATCTGATTTTCGAGTTTTCGAAATTCGATATCCCGGCATTTTTATGTTTCAATGATCTGGACCATATGGTAAACCGTTTGGTGATGGGGACCCATGGGGGCATCCAGGGAAAAAGTTTGGGCCGGATCGGTTATATCGATGTCCGGGGGTAACGGCCGAATGCTCGAAAATAACGGAGTCGGTCTCTTAAAACGGCATCAAATTTTCAATGTAATTTCATTTCAGCGGGAATCTTGCATCTGCTGCCCTTCTGTCGTCATTCTCGAAGCCTCGACATCCCGTAATGAGGTTAGTTTTCGCATCTTTTGACTGTTAAGAACGTTCCGAAAAAATGAGAAAAGTAGTGCTTGTTATTGTGAAGGTGAACGAAGTTCAGTTTCAGTTTTCAGTTTGAACACATTTATCAAGAGGTAAATAGATTCTTCTCCCTTCTGAGAGAGTTAGGCAGGGTCAGATGAGGGCTGTGATGTGCATGGCATTCCACGTGACATTCTCGCAAATATTACATTAGAATACTCAACAAAGCCCAACTGTATTTTCAATGCTAGCTGATCCTTAAAGTGCGTAATAATGAATAATTTCAGAATGACTGCCCTTCGTCTTCTGGGACGTCCTACTCGGGTCTGACATATCCTGAAGGAGGAGGAAGAAGGGAAAATCAATGTCAATTATCCCATTTTTTTTATTAATTATCTCAATTTAATGATATGCCTCTCTTGCTTCGAATTTCGGAACCAATCTTTTCCTTATTTCCGATTTATTTTTATTTATATGTGCTGATAAAGTTTACATCAGAATCAGATCGCAAACCACCATACACAACTATCAGTACATTAGAAAGTGTCAAGTAGACAGCGACGCAATGTTTGATCTACCATCAATTACGCATACCGTGTGTGAGTTAGTCTTTCGTTCATGAAACAGTCTTTGAGATTTTTTTCTGTTTTTTTCTCAGTCAGAATTTATCCTGAGGATTTTCAATTTACAAAATTTTGGATTTGACTATCCATTCTCACTTTCACAGACCATTCATTCTCCATTTCATTTCCACTCCTTCCCTCTCCACTCATCGGTCGCCTCTCTCTATGGCTGTGAGTTTGCTCTCTTTTTACCAACCTTAAAACCCGTTTCGTTGAAGTACCGTAGCCAATACCATGGGAGTACCGTACCCGTATCATTTACAGTACACTAGGGATGTCGAATTGATACTTTTTCTCCAATATTCGCTTGGTTTTCCGTTGGTTTTTTGACCTACGATAGCATACGGGAATAGAGTCGGTCTCCATTTGACAGCACTATATCGCGCTACAGTAACCACAAGTGTCAAACGATACAGTATCCAACTGATAAATACCGTACTCCTCGGCTACAGTATCCTGTGCAGGGTGACACGAAGCTGCGCACTTGCGCCACTTTCACACTTATGGCCGTCGGGCTCATCTGCGGCGCCGTGATTTTCGTCAGCACAGGTACGGTAGTGCTACAGCACCTTTGGATACGGCAAGAGTATGATGCCATGGCTGATTGATCACACTAGCGGACTGAACTACTACTGGTATCGGTGAATACGGTACCCACGGCTAAGATTGGACCTGAGGGTACAGTATCGAGGAATACTGAATCAGTCGAGAATAGAAACGCTTACAATGGGTTACGGTATTCCGGGGTGGTTCATTTGACGCGGTGGGCTCGAAGAGGTATGGTAGTGTACGGAGAGGCTAAACAGATACGATATAATGGATGCAATAGTAGAATCAATGGATACTCCAGACCGGAATGGCATAGCTTTTATCCGTTGCATGGATATCGACTATTGTATTACTACAGTAGACTATCATACCTCTCTTCAGTAGAGGCGATGCGCAAATGTTTCAATCATATACACAGGTGAAAACTCACGAAAGATGTCTGAAAACTGTACAACCTTACAACCAGTGATTCGCATAATTTATTTTAAAAATACAATTGTATTTGCATTCGGTTAGTTCCATATTCGAAAAATCTTTTGTTTTCCTTTCGCCCCAACGGTGGTGTTTTATGAATTCTTTTTTCGGATTGAAACATAATCTAGTCGCGGTGGCAATCGCTCAATAAACGAAACTCTATCAGAAGAGTAATTGTTATGTAGTTATGCATGCCATTATGCTTCTCTGAATTTTTTTTTATGAAGGTTACTATTAGTCTCTAAAATATTTATTAAGAATAATATTTATTCTCAGTTTTGGCCACTATCTTATGCACCAGTGGAATAATTTCTGATATCATTATGTCGCGTCGGTTTCATTCGCTATCACACGTCCGAGTAGAAACGACGCCTGGAATCTGGAAAGATTGTAAGTTTCCTTAATTACGTTGATTCACAATTGTTCAATATTCCAGTTACGAAGAATCAGATTGATGAGATCATCGACTTCAATAAGGATTCATGCTCCATTCGTGCTACGATTCTTCCTACTCCTCCACATACAGTGGACTACGAGGCCAGAAAGTGCGAATCGGAGTTTCTCGGTGTCAAAACTGTAAAATGTTTTTAAAAGGTGTTCAAGGATACTGATATTAATATTTTAACACAGAGATAGAGGTCCCAACTTTTTTTTAAAATATTTTTTTCTGCGTGAGTGTCCTGATTTTAGAAAAGTCAAGTGATGGTAAAAATCTAGTCCTATCGCCGCGTACAAATCTATTTTCCTTACGGGTTTGGGTAACAAAGTGAACTAGAGGACTACGCCCCGCTCGTGCAAGTAAGAATGCACACATGGCATGTTGGGCGCGTTCGGCGTATTCCATAATGGAAAATGATGTTATTGGGTCCCAGAGGGGTACGTTGGTAATACTTTTCGCCTGCCTGATTGTGAGTGAAATCGGCTCTCGAACCTGTGGTCTTCAATTTTGCATTTTTTCTCACCGATAAATTTTTTTTAAAACAATATTTTTTTTATAGAGAAATCTATTTTGAAAACCGATAAAATATATAGTCCAATATGAATAAATAATAGATGGCTGAACTACACGGACGAGGAGCATCGGAGTGGATTCAACTTTATTTGGGTACGGTCCAGCGTTGTCTGATCGACATAGAAATCAAGTTTTTTTTACAAGAATGTCTTCGGCGAAAAATAATTTTGTATTAAATATTGAAGATATTTATGTCAGATAGAAATGTGATATTGATATTAAACAATTTCAGAAAGGGAATGGCAATCTTAGTGTGCTCCTTCTGGGAAATTCATTCGCTGAGAGAGCCGCTCCAGTCATCCGCGATGTCTTCCAAGACCACTTTAGCATGCTCAGACTCTACACGGGCGGGGGTGAGTGTATTAATACTTTTAATTTGTGTTTATGAACCTCATATTCATCAAAAACATGCAAGAACTAAACAATGAATTGGCACTGACGAAGGGCAAAATTAGTCATGGGAAAGGAACTAGCCATGTGTGTTCGCCATCCAAATATGCCCAGAAACAGTGTTGATTTGTTTTCCAAAAGTAAAACGAGAAAATTGTCTTCTGGAGACAACGGAACCACTATTAACACATCGATATGACCAGCTGACTACTCTATATTATTGCAAAACACACACACGCGCACTCAACGAATCGTCCGTCTCTGATGCAGTTTACTTTTGCGTTTTTGTTAAGTCTTCTCACGTCGTATCCTCGCTGCATCCGACTGCCAGGAGTGCCAGACGTACCGCGATACCTATCCCATTATTCTGGAGAAAATGCATCCCGACATCACGATAGTGATATCACGGTAAGAACATAGTTAGGAGATGAATGGCGAGAGATTCGAGAGGATCGAACTATCGGCGGACTTATGAAATCGTTTTCCCGATTCCGCTGAAAAGTGAAACTTGTGTTCTTCGAATAATGCTCTTTCAAACTGAGTTTGCCGATTTTCGATGTCGGGTCACATCTCGGAGTATTGGTAGGTCAAATTAAGTATTCTATGAAATTTTAGGCAAAATTAGACTCATTGTCAGGTAAAGGACCATAACTCGATTAAAAAAGAGAAAATTCCAAAGCGTTCGAACGAGGAGGCAATAAAATAAATTCGATGTGTTAATGATGTAATTCCTCATCAATGAGGTGGATCGGTGCTGTTGTTTTTCGGGGCTTTTAAAAAGTTATGTAACTTTCCTTATACCGATTTCACCAATAAGCAGCTACAAAATTTGTGAAGTGCCTACTAGTTCCATGAAACATTCAAAAAACAGAGGAATTGGATGTGGTTATAAAAAAAATAGCAGGCCTTTTGTCAAAAAAAAGTGCCGAAAAATGTGTTTTTCAAGCATAACTTTTTTGCATTCCTGTTTTCATGATCTCTCATACCGAAATTCAGAATCAACGCGCAAAAATAGGCCAGTAAATCCTAATTTTCCTAATTTTTCGAAATGAAAAGTTTTTCGATTCGTCCCATTTTCCATTCTGATTGCGAATTTCTATTCGAGAGCTTATCAAACTATGAACAAAAAAAGTGAAATAAACTCGAAATCTGCACTAAGGAAACACATCATGTAGGAGTTGCATTATTATACTCTTTCAAATTTTTATTTATTTTACGCATCCTTCAGACTATTTTTTTAAGCTATTTTAAATAAGACTCTCTCGTTGTTTATTGTTCAAAAAATGCAATATGAAAATAATCGAGAACGGGAAAATCGAGATTAAAGGAGGTGTCCCACGACCATTTGGCTGTATGAGTTCTCGACGTAAGATTGTCGGGATGTGGTACCCGACCAGGCTTTCGAAACTCCCATGTTTTGCTGTTTCGTTTAAACTGAGCTATGGGAAATTGGCTGTATGCCAAGCGGGCTTGACAATGCAGGTAACGAGAGAGGGATAAGAGGACAATGAAGAGACCGCGCATGCAAATCGGCGCGCTCATCTCGGCCTTGCGAATCGCATGAGCGGTCGTGGGACGCCTCCTTTAAATTTGCTGATCATGAGGCCTTTCGCGGCAGTATCAACAAGGCCCCAACGAGGGTCGGAAATAAGGAAACTATCAGAGATGCCCAAAAGTTTCCCGATTTGGTTGCATATTCGACTTATGACGATCTTTTTTTTAAGGAAAATCGTGTTGAGTGAAAGTGGACAGAGAAGGTGTCCTCTATGTATATTTCGAAGAAAAAACATCTCAACAGGAATCACACACGTCGTTTGATCGTGGACGGTTCGAATCCTTTCTGTAGTTGGAATTTGCTCAAGAAGGAGAATGGGGACGTAATCGACACAGCTCCTAAGATTGCGAGAAGATTTCAAAGGAGGAGATTCGCCATGCAGGAACTATATCAGTCAAGAGAGGTGATGTTTGATGATCTGACGTGCTTTGAAAATAATAGTTGCTATTATGAATATCAATTTTTTTTAAATCTTTTTAGCTTTTTTTTATCAACTTGTTCAAACTGCTCACATCCTTTTGAGTATGATATCTTTATAGTAGATTATCTAAGATAAAACAAATTCCTTCCAAACTAACGGAAATGGATGCGTTTGTGCTTGCAGGAAATGGATGCGTTCCTTTCGTTCGAAACCTCCTTCCTTAGCTCGATCGCAGAGAGCAATGCCAACGTAACGTTCAATAACGTCTATGAACAATTCTGCCTTCCGAAAAATGGTGTATGTACCTTGTAAGTCAAAGTCCGATTTCATACTTTAACATGATTAATCAGCTACAATCCCTCGAATCTGCACTCGTACTATTCCGACGTATGGGGCCATCTCACCTTCGACGGACTTGAGAGGCGGCTATCAACGAATCGCTACTCGACTAGCACACGAGCTATCGGTGACAAAACTATAGCATACACCATTTGCATTGTGATTTCTGCTAATTTTGTTGATAATACATATCACCATTATTTATATTTCAGTAAATGTTCTATCAGAATATCTTAGGTAATACATCCAATGATTCCGAGACGAGATAAAGACAGCAGGGACGGTGAGGGAGACAGTTGTGATTCGGAACGCAAATGGCATGCTATTTGCGAGCGGTGGATAGAAGGGAAACAGGTCTTGCTTTTGCCTCGTGATTTCATGTTTCAGGAGTATTAGATCTTGACATCAATGGAAAATCACTATTAGCTGGCCCTCTTTGTCACTCACTTACGGTTCACAACCGGAGACAGGTGAGACTACAGTAGTCTGGGGCACTGTGGGCACATCAACTGCATATTGCCCAAGGATGGACCTTATACAAAAACGGGCGGGATCACATGAGTGACATCCCTAGATAATCAGCAATAGGAATTTAACCGATACCAATGAGTGGCATTCGGTAGTTCGGCTCACAATGGATCGTAATATAATGGAAATACTATTACTCTCCTCTAAGTTCTCTATCTAGTTCTCTAGTATGATCAAGCTATCGAACAGGTTTCGGCTATGCTCGTTGTCTCACGGCAATACGATAAACCGAATCGTCACCTCTCCAATTCGCTGACTCTTTCGATCGATCGAGTGTCCAGAGGGTGTGCAGAATGGAAAGACAATCACACAGTCACCGACCCACTCCAACCAACCGACTGGCGTGCACTTAAACGCCGGATGATGAAGGTTTCCAAAAAAGAGAATGAATTTAGCCGGGTATGAGAGCGACTAGTAGAAGAATATGACTAGTGGAAAAGTATTCTCTCCATCGAAAGATTTTTGAGAAAAAATAAGACACAAATATTTTCGATGCAATTTGTGTACGTTTCACGTTTTGGTCGAAATCGCAATCAAATGATTCTCTTTAATAATCGATGGACGTCCTGCAATGACAATCAACAATTAAATATTGATCTGCACTCGACAGATGTGAATGAGTTCAAGAAGAGGATGTGCTTCTCTTATTAGAATTGACGACGGCGCGTAGCGCCGGCGTAATTTGGGTCTCACCCCAGAATTCCCCCTCAATATTTTAGGCCCCCTGGAGGGCAGCCAGAGGCGAAATTTTCAAAGTGTGTCCAAGCTCACCAAACTTTGAAAACTTTGTGCCCATGGTCTGGAGATGCTCCAGTTAAAAGGGCACCTCAAAATCTCATCTGGGAGCAAAGTTACGGGTACCTCGATAGGGCCCATTTGACCACGTGACTTATTTTCCATCATCTCTTAGGAATTGACCCAAGCTCACAGCTTTTTGCGGTTAAGCTTTTGGGTTAAACACAAGGTTCACTTCTTCTAACGGAGCAAAAATATCAATCCTGCGACGCAAAGCAGTCGTGTGAAAAAAATGCCTTTCTGGGTCGAATCAAGCACCATTTTGGAACCCTTCAGGGCCGATTCAAGTACCATTTTGAAACCCATGTTGGGTCAATTCAGGTTCCATTTTGAAACCATTCTGGGTTGATTCAGGTACCATTTTGAAGCCTTTCTAGGCCGATTCGGGTGCCATATAGGAACCTTTCTGGGTCGAATCAAGCACCATTTTGAAACCTTTCTAGGCCGATTCAGGAACCATTTTGAAAACCATGTTGGGTCAATTCAGGTTCCATTTTGAATCCCTTCTGGGTCGATTCTGGTATTATTTTGAAACCTTTCTAGGCCGATTCGGGTGCCATATTTAAACCTTTCTGGGTCTATTCAGCTACCATTTTCGAACCCTTCTGGGTCGATACCACATTGGAACCCATTTTTGGGTCAATTCAGGTATCATTTTGGAACTTTCTTGGGTAGATTCCGGTATCATTTTGGAACCCATTTCGGGTCCACTCAAGTACCGGTGAATTATCCCTATCAATCGATTATCGGTGCTTATTCTGGTTGTTTTGTATGGTCAGGGTTTCACAGGGTGGGATCACGATTATTACTGCTAAGTAGAAGTTCAGAACATAGGCTGGACCAGGTTCGGTTGGACCGGTCGAGTATGGTATAGCCCGAATCGTCTCTACGATCAGAAAAAAGGATACTGAGAGCTTAAAAAAGGTGTTTCATAGAGCGTGAAGGTATTTGCCTAAACGATCACATCTAAGACGGCACGAGGGGTTCTAGTCCCAAAAAGATGCTACGCATCAATAAAAGAAAGGGAATCCAATTCTCTGTCGAGAATTGGGATGTTGGGTTTCTGAGAGAAACACTAAACCCTGTGTGAATTTGGGCCGCACTTCACCTTATTACTGTGTTCAATAAAAGCAAATGAATCATTCAGAATTAATTCTGATTCTCATCCCACAGCGTGAAATACCAAATACAATAAAATCGAAGGAATGATGAATGTCAGACACCATAACAGTGGTGAAATCGCTGAAGAATCGAGCACCAAATTCGAGCCTGTCGATTCGATCTACCTTGAGATAGAAGATTTAAAACGATCAGCTAAAAGGTTAGCATTTTAGTTGAAACTCAAGTAATAAAATTTTAAATAATTCAGAAGGAAAGTGGTTAATGTATATTTGACTGTAACATAGTTATGTTTTTTTCTAATCGAGCGAGTTCTCTTTTCACAAATGAACAAATTGTGCTACAATACACGATTTTTAAAAAAAAAACATTACTTTTTTTACTCGTTGTTCAGTCTGCTGTTTGCATGGTCCCCTGACATACGCATGCGAGAAGCGACAGGCTCGAATTTGGTACTCGATTCTTCAGCAATTTCACCACTGTTATGGTGTCTGACATTCATCATTCCTTATATTTTATTGTGTTTGGTATTTCCCGCTGTGGGATGAGAATCAGAATTAATTCTGAATGATTTATTTGCTTTTATTGAACACAGTAATAAGGTGAAGTGCGGCCCAACTTCACACAGGGTTTAATGTTTCTCTCAGAAACCTAACATCCCAATTCTCGACAGAGAATTGGATGATGTTCTCGATTAGCCTGCAATTTACTTATCTTTGTGCGAGATTTGGCAATATCTCGATGCATTTCAAGTAAGTTTCATGTGTCTGATAAATGCGCAACGAACTCACCTGCAGCAATGAAAATCAATCATCCTCGTTTCAATAAGGAAACAAATTTTAAAAATATTATAAAGAAGCGTAAGACTATGAGAAGATGATGCGCTTATCCTCGAGTGTTCCCTGGTCAACCGGCGAGCCCCGACTTAGGTCAATCTTTTATCCAAGAAAATAAGTGATTGAAGATTGTGCGATTTCCATGAGCCATAGACATGCACATCTGTCCGACTCTTGAGAAAAGATTTTTAAGAGACCGGCTCGCTACTTTGCAAGCTTTTTGGCCCCTGGCCGGACACGTTTCTCTAGCAATGAGAACCAGAAGCCCATACTGGAGTGCTGGAAGGGTCTTGGTGACCTTATGCACAAACCATGCCTTATTTGTTGTTACAGCCGTGGCACAGAGAGAAACATTATTTTCAATGTAAAATGGTCGAAAAATCAAATTTTGACAACCGATCGAGATAGATCCAATTTCTTTTTTTGCGTTAATTTAGGGGTGCGCAATTCACTTTTTTGACATAATGTTTTGATTTTTCGACCAAGTTGCCGATTTTCGTCAAAAGTCCCAGTGACTACTATATACGTTTTGTATCCCGTGCAATTCTGCATCGAAAAATTCTGAAGGGGGATTCAGCGATCGCTGACAATTTGTCATTTAATCGATTATATCCAAAAAATACTCGATTTCGACAGTTTTTAAAGCATAACTTTTTTCTTTCATGATCTGATCAGCTCTAACACCCAAATTCGAATTCTACACAAAAAGTTACGTCAGAATAAAATATGATCAGATTTTTCCGAGATGCAAATTTTTCCATTTTTTTCATGATCCAGGGGTCATGGTCATTTTTTGGTCAGAAAGTCGAAATCTCAGAGCTATCTGACTATAGGTGTTTCCGACGTATTTTTACCCGTAGATGTCGAATTTTTATACTAGAGCTCACCAAAATGCAAAAGAAAAAAGTTACACTCGAAAAGCTTGACGTTGTTGAATTTTGGAACATAACTTTTTATTTTGCATTTTGGTGAGCTCTAGTATGAAAATTCGATATCTACGGCTAAAAATACATCGGAAACACCTATAATGAGATAGTTCTGAGATTTTGACTTTTTGACCAAAAAAAAAAGTGAACCCGGGGTCATGAAAAAAGTGGAAAAATGCGTATCTCGGAAAAATCTGATTATATTTTATTCTGAAGCAACTTTTTGTGTAAAATTCGAATATGTGTGTGTTAGAGCTTATCAGATCATGAAATAAAAAAGTTATGCTAGGAAAACGGTCGCAATCGAGCATTTTTGGGATATAATCGAATAAATAACAAATTGTCAGCGATCGCTGTATCCCTTTTCAGCATTTTTCGATGCAGAATCGCACGGGCTACAAAAGGTATATAGTGGTCACAGGGACTTTTGACGAAAATCGGCAACTTGGTCGAAAAAATCGAAACATGATGTAAAAAAAGTGAATTTCGCAATGAGCAGTAATCGATCAAAATCTCAAAGGCATATTCCTAACACACGATGGGTGTACTACTAGATATCCAAGTTTGAGCCAGAAATCGATCGTGAGTCAAAAGTTATGAAAGATTGAAAAAGTGAGCCAAGACTTATTTCCGATACTGTACGTCAAACCACTCTATTTGAGTTTCGTTATGTTTCAGGTTTAACACAAAAGCATTCGAAAATTTCATAAAATTATTAACGGCTCCATTCGTTGTCGAAACCAAGAAAACTAACAAAACTATCAGAAAGTACAATAATTTAGAAATTTGTGACATCTGAAATTATTTAATCATTTATTCTGACAAGACGAAAGGGAAGCCCATTGGAAACACGGGAGAAACAACACAAATCGGGGTCGAATGAAAGACTGAAACGTTTACAACCAAAACAGTTTGTTCTTTCATCCGATAAAGCAGATCTTGCAAGGATAGATATGATTCAGAAGAGGGTGATGATACGGTAGGCAGCGGATACGGTATGTACAATATCGATCTCTAGGCTGAGAGACGGTCCGGGACCCAATCGGGATTTCATCATTCATATGCAATGACTTGACCAGTAGGGTGAGAGGGGGCAAGGCGGGGCTAAGGAAAGTTATTATGCGATCAAGAGATCAGAAAGAGAAAAAACATAGGAACTGCTGGAGATTGCATGCGTGTAATAACAACAATCGACTTGCGACGACGTTTCGGAAACCACACAACGATGAAGCACACAACTCAAGTACACTGCTACAGTACATCCAACTACGGTAGGGGGCGGGGCAAGTGTGGCTGGTTTCTTGGAAATGAGGTAATATCGATTGATCACAGATTCATAGATGGGCTATAGGCGGAGGGCGGGGATAATTCAGCACAATACCTCGTATTGGGTGTTAGGGAAGGCGAGTATGTAGCCGGGAATTCGGAAAGCCGGGAGCCGGAGCCGGGAAATGACGAGGGCCGGGGATGGACTAAAAGCTGGCTGCACGGCTCTAGTCGCGCGTAGGCGTCGAGGCTATGGACGATGCTTCATCTGGACGCAACTGCATCTCAGAGTCGGATGTGGGCACGGCTTTGATGGTGGCCTGCAAGCGACGTTTACTACTCGCTATTTAGCGGTTCTACCGATTCTCAGCACCTGGCTCTGGCTCTATCGGATACGGCTCTATCGGATACGGCTCCACCCTTCTCACTGAGCTGTTTGGTTAGTTGTGCTCATTCACAGCATCTAGATCACGCTACGTCTAGCGCTGTCGCTTCACTAACAATAAATACTAATTGTGTAATTAGCGACGTTAATTTCTAATTTCATAATTATAAATATGTTCGGGAAGATTGTTCGCGAGATGGAAACTCACGCTGTCTGAAATTGTTTGGATAAGTTTCAGGGCGATTTCAAATAAACTGAAAATCAAATGACAACGATGTTATCGAAGATCATGTTTGAATTAAAACTTATCGTTGATATTGCTATGAAGGAAAATCTTTAAAAAGTTGTTCGAACCAGCGTTCATAATGTTCTAAATATTCTTATTTCTAATATTCGCCTTACTTGCGTTAATATTGATCTGGTTCTACGCCTCTTAAACTTATGTTTTTTCTTGTCATTTCATGATGAGATGTTCACCTTAGTAGCCGGAGGGTGCAGCAGAATCCTCTCGATGTTGAGCGCCGGATACTCAGCAATAAGTAGACAGAGCATGGCGAAGAAATAAGAGATGGTCAGTTGGACCAGGCAATGAGCGAAGATGGTGAGCTTGGTGGTGTACCTGGAAATAATAGTAAGTTGACAGAGAGGTCAGCGAAGTCTGAGGTCATATGTGTCAGGTAGGATGGAAATGATACCGGTTGACCACAAGCATTTGTTTTATTGATACTTTTGGTTTATCCAATTTTCAAATTTGTAGTTCGCATGCAAGTGACCAGGCGAAATACTGAAAATATTTTCGACCCATGTGCCTTCCCTCAACATGTTTGTTGCGTTATCAGATTAGTGACAGACGATAAATTAGTTCCCATCCCTCACTCCTTCGTTCAGTTTCTCAACAAAATACCCTCACGTCATAAAGGCAGCCCTGACCATAGAGCTGCGCCTGTGAGAAAAGAAGAAATGCATCAAAAGTCACACAGAAAGGTCCACAGTTCATTGCATTCACGGATTCTTTTTCTCAACACACCGATAAGACTTCTTCCGCACAGTGTTTCTACTTAGTGACATAGTGCTACTTCACTACTAATTTTCTATCGAATACAGTCAGATGTTGATCTGGAACTCGAGACAACAATCACATGTCCGCATCACTAATGCTCGTCATAATGATACTCGGTAAATCAAGTTCCTTAGCACCTTATATATTAAAATTATAGTCATAGTTTGGAAAATCAATTAATTTTTTAAATATTTTTATTATTTTTATTATTTATTTATTTTAAAAAAATTTTTAATAAGTCTGACCACATCGGGAAGCTGGTCAGCAGGTAGGTCAGCACGACGGGGATCATGTGGAAGAGGTAGACGGAGTAGCAGAGATTGGAGAGAGGAAGGAGAACTTTGAGGGAGAGAACGGCGTTGATCGGTCCACCGACTCCTGAACCACGTTGATCATCAAAACGTAAAGCAAAGAGTAAAAATTTGAAATTACCGCTTCTTTTTTTTTGAAAAAAAAATGAAAATGCGCACATTTTGTGCAGGGAGTTTCAAAATTTTAGGTATTCCCAGACATTCAAAGATCACACCCTACATAGCAAAGATGGGGCCCCATCGATCGCCAGTTTGACACTGGTAAGGGATCAACGCCAATGCGTTAGCTATAGTTATTTTGCTAAGACCAAAGATCAAAGATCAAAGACCAAAAATCAAAGTTTGATTCACCAGTATGACAGGCATAGACCAGCCAGGCAAGCGCCAGCGCAAATACATCCCTGTGGATCGTGCCGTAGACAACGTGGTAGACAGGCCAGTCCCAGCCCTGCGAAGAAAACCAATTTAAATTTGAATTTACCGCATTTGTTACTTGAACATGAAAAATTGGTAATTTTGCTTAGTGGATTTAAAATTTTTGAATTAGAGAGAGATAGTAAATTCTCACCTGAAGCGAGGGGTAGAGTCCGAAGATCGCCCAGAAGCCGGCCTGCAATAACGAAGAAATTGCAAATATCAGTTTGGTTTCCTATAGAAGGATACAGTGGATTATCGACTCTGCCCGCGGCGCTAAGATTCTTGAACCTCATCTGAAACTCACCAGTGTCGCCAGAGCCCAACCCGTAGCGACGAAGAGAGGAGTGCGCTCCGGCTTAATCGCCTTGCGCTGAAATAAAATTTGAATCTCCCGCCACAATTTTATAAAAATTTCCAAAATCGGTCATTTTTTGGAGACCTTTATTTCGGCAGCGAAACTGGCGAGAGCCATACAGTTTCGAATTTTTGAACCTGGAAAAATGCCAGATAGTATCCGAGCATGATGCCGATGAGGTAGGGCCCGATGCGGAAGTGCGGCTTGATGTAGAGCTCGATGTGGTGCTGTAACGGGATCAGAGATCAAACAACGAAAATTCAGTCTGAGCCCTTTATTCTCTGAATTCAAGATCAAAGATCAAAGACCACAGACCTGGATGAAGTTGGGATTGAAAATCGCCGGTTGTTTCCAGAGGAACTGCGTGGGCGGGAAGTTGTTATCGATGATGGAGTACGTGTTCAGACCGGCGGAGATGGCTACAGAGATCAGATATCAAAGACCAAGATCAATATACTTTTTTTTAAATATCAAAGTTTTGAGATCAATTTCCAGAGATCTAAGATCAGGTGCATAGTTTTTTGATCAGAATGCTTGAGAGAATATTCGGTGATGAATATGAGGCAAATTTCTATGCAGCTGATCACAAGGACCACTAGCGTAAACGGTCACTGATCTATCTGGCTCTCATTCTTTATTTTTTCCTACAAAACATCATGAAACTACAGAACTTCCAATTCAGCGGATTAATCTGCCCACTGAAACATATACGAAAATCCTTTCCGTTCTGTAACTAAACTCGTTCAATTTTTCAGTTTCAGTTCAGTTCAAGTGAACCTTTGCTGAATCTGATGCTCTTATCCAAATTTACAGGATCATGCGAATGATATACAAAAATGCTCACCAATGCCAGTGCAGCACACCAGCGCTCCCAGTTTGACTGATCGCCTCAGGGCAAGTAGGAAGATAGGAGAGAGGAGGTAGTAGATGAACTCGGTTCCGATGTACCTTGAAATACTTTTTAATTTAAAAAACTTTATATCATAGTTAGCAAGATCGATATTAGCGAGATTATGCAAAATGATTGATTAAGCAAAATGAACCACGTTTTCATAAGAAATGTAAATATGAGGCCGTTTGCCTAGTTTTCGAGCAAAATCAGAAGGGCTTGGCACAGTAAAAAAATCACATATGCTCAAAAGTTGGCCCCTAGGGTAACTTTCGATTCTACTGGCGTTTTCCGTTTTTCGATCTGAGCCTTCTGAATCCCGCTACGACGGGACGTCAATTTGGACGAATTCTTGTTCTACGATAAAAAAAAAGTGCCCCGAAAAGGGTAACAATGGCCATAAATCTCGCGCACCCTACCAGAATTTAATTCTCTACAAAAAGAAAAAAAATTCGATGCTCTATCATATGTCGTTTTTGAGTTACAGTAGTTTTTTGACCCAAGCATTTGTAAGCTTAGCAACAAGTTAAATTCATAGAGAATCTTCTCCTGATCATTTTGGTATATGGGTTGAGGCATTTATCGAGGGACAAAGTGGTTTCGCATTCGATTATGTGACGCGAGCTCGCGTTTTTTGAGATTTTCCTAGCGTAACTTTTTAGTTTCGATGTTTCAAGACCTCTAACATAGAAATTCGGCTTCTACGTGAAAAAATACGCCAGAAAATCCTAAAGTCGGAATTTTTTTTGAGAAAATTACTTTTTCGACCTAAATTGGCCCTTTTTGGGTCAAAAAGCAATTTTCTCAAAAAAATGCTCATAATAGGATTTTTTGGCGTAATTTGCCCGTAGAAGCCGAATTTCTATGTTAGAGGTCTTGAAATATCGAAACTAAAAAAATCTCAAAAAACGCGAGTTCGCGTCACATAATCGAATGCGAAACCACTTTGTCCCTCGATAAATGCCTCAACCCATATACCAAAATGATCAGGAGAAGATTCTCTATGAATTTATCTTGTTGCTAAGCTTACAAATGCTTGGGTCAAAAAAAAACTGTATCTGAAAAACGACATATGATAGAGCATCGAATTATCGAATTTTTTTTCATTTTGTAGAGAATTAAATTCTGGTCGGGTGCGCGAGATTTGTGGCCATTTTGACCCTTTCCGGAGCACTTTTTATCGTAGAACAAGAATTTGGCCAAATTGACGTCCCGTCGTAGCGGGATTCAGAAGGCTCAGATCGAAAAACGGAAAACTCCAGTCGATTCAGAATCGAAAGTTACCCTAGGGCCAACTTTTGAGCATATGTGATTTTTTTACCATGCCAAACCTTGCTCGAAAATTAGGCAAACGGCCTCATATACACGTAAATATTTTATAGTAATATTAACGCTCACCACGTCCAGGGCATGCATCGGTTGTCGAAGAGCGAGTTGAGGAAGAAAACGTTCTCCCACCTGTAATAATTATGTTTTATTTTTTTTTCGGTTGAGTTTCAATCCGAAGATAAATTCTGTTCGGATTCATTCTAATGTTGCGAGTGGCTTCTGGTTTCCAAACAACATAAAATCAATTCTGAGGTTTCCTCAGCGTCTCTAATAGGTTATTCACCATTCCTACCATTATTTTTCATATCCGTCATCACTGAGCTATTCTTACTAATGCGAACAAGATGGTTACTCGTGGGGACTAACTATAAAACCCTGCTCGATCCCTCAAAGAGCATCATCTTCCCTCTTCAAGTCATCTTCTTCCGACAATGAACTCCCTTCTCCTCTTAGCTCTCATCGGTTTTGTTCTGCTACACTCGGTGAGTTCCATCTCATCTTATCTATCTCCTCTAACTTTCCCTTTCCCAAATGCGGTTTCGAAACGAACGTTCCTCGGTTCCACTCAAACGAGCGGGTTATTGGGTACACTGAAACCCGAATGAAAAAATCAACAAAGTTGCATTCAGAACATTTTTTTTGTTGATTATCAAATCACGAAATAATTCGTTTTATTTTTCAGTCAACGGCACACACCCTTCACAGTTCCTTCACCCATTCGGAACTGGCTCCGGGAATTCACCCCCTTCCTCCCTCTTACCCTCATCCAAGACCATATCCTAGATCACCTAGAAGAGAGGCCAGCTGGGCGGATGTGTTTTTGTGAGTAATATTCGTTTTCTAATTAGCTCATTAGCCCTTGATTAGTCACTAATTAAGATATTTAAGGTCTAGTGAGTCATACTCTCACGACTCTGACGAGCACTACAGACGATACTACAGAGGGAGAAGAGACGTTAACGATCTGTTGAAAGTCAAGTCCTAATTTTCACTACCTCCGAAGAGTTCACTCGCCTTTCTTAAGGCCGATAATTTTCGATGCGTTCAAATAACCGTTCAAATGTGATAAATGTTGAAAAATATCAAACGATTGATCGAAAACCCCGAGGTAGCTTGACAGATGCGAAACAGTGATTAAAAACAATTGAAACTCTCCAGTGAATCGTAAACATTATTGGCTTTATAAGTTTAATTATATTTTGTTAACTAATTTCGAAAACTCACCAGTGAATGGGGCACTGCACTCCCGGATCAGTGGGTGGCCACATCGGGTGGAAATGAGTGATGGAAATGCGGAGAGTGACGGCGGTGAGGGTGTAGAGGTAGGCTGGCCAGAGACGAACCTGAGAAAAATTAATATAATAACTACAACTGTCAGAGCGAAGAGTTAGTCTCTTCTCACGCTATCTCCTCACGCGACCGGTCTAGAGAGTGTGCAGAATGATAAGAGACGTTCCACGATATTTTGCACATACCCAACGGATCACTTTTTTGCAACCTATGCCAATAAGTTGTGGGTGAAGTCCCCGTACCTAGAGCTGATAGCTGGCCCAATATGAGAGGTTGGGGTGCACTTTCCGAAAAATGGAGGGCCGTGTCCAAAAAAAGTCCGAAATTTCATCCCATAAAAAAGTACGTTCTTATAGGTGGTTCTGGCTTATTTTTCGATAAAAATAACGAAAAACATATTCTGGAAGCGATAGGACAACGATAAAATGTCGAAAAGTGCAATTTTCGTCATTTTTCGGTCACTCTGAAAAAATATTTTAGCCGTTGTCACTTTTTTATTGCATATTCGTATTCTACGTGCAAAACTACTCCTCGTGCCAAATTTTCACGTTTCTAAACATGGTCCCTCGGATTCTACAGCATTCCGCCCAAGGCTCTCTCGGAGGCTGACGAGCGATCGATGATTAGAATTTTCGCCATTTGGATACAATACAGTCACTTTTTTATCAGATTTGTTTCCCATTTATCATTATTAAGTACTTGTGTTGATATTATGTTGGTTTGATTTCGAAAAGACACCGAAAAATTGAAAACTTGAAAATTCACTTTTTTGAGATCTCAAAATTTCAAAAATTCATACGTCATGTATATGAGCTTCAAATGATGCATTCTTAACTTAAAAGGAGTAGTTTTGCACGTAGAATACGAATATGCAATAAAAAAGTGACAACGGCTAAAATATTTTTTCAGAGTGACCGAAAAATGACGAAAATTGCACTTTTCGACATTTTATCGTTGTCCTATCGCTTCCAGAATATGTTTCGTTATTTTTATCGAAAAATAAACCAGAAACACCTATAAGAACGTACTTTTTTCTGGGATGAAATTTCGGACTTTTTTTGGACACGGCCCTCCATTTTTCAGAAAGTGCACCCCAACCTCTCATATTTTGCCAGCTATCAGCTCTAGGTATGGGGACTTCACATAGGTTGCAAAAAAGTCCTCCGTCGACCCCTCTCAAAAGCTTCATTATATCGTGGAACGGCTCATAAGACGAACTCTTTGCTCTGACAGCCCTAATGCTAATCTAATAAAATGCAGACATTGATAGGATTACATTACTTCCAATTTCAATAAGCAGCGCTTCAGTTAGTTTATTTTTTGAATTACATTGAAAAAGGTTCGGAAAAGGGAAGATTATGAGTCTGCATAAAGAAATCAGAGGCAATTGACAAAAACATTTCCTAGATGACGATGATGATGTTAATTGGGAACGAAAGAAACGAACTAGTCGATGTCTATAGAAACGCAGCCAGAAGCCGTAGGACGTCCATGTGGGCTCGGGCTCTGAAACAGACAAATAGAGTCCTCACTATGGTAAGAAACCAGCTAGCAATTTTTTTCTAATTGCGAACCAAGATAATATCAATTCAAGAATCAGTCGATCTACTTTTATGACTGAGTGAAACAGGGAATGTCTCAGAGAGATAGGGAATGTCTCAGAGAAAATGATATAAGTTTCACGTAATCATCAAATCTTGTTCATTTCTTGAATCAATAATTTCAGAATGCTTTCTAACCTACAAAAACATTTACCACCGGTCCGAAATACTCCGATCTCTGTCAAGAATATTGTTCTTTTCCTTCTGAGAACTCACCGTTGTTGTTCTTCAGCCACTTTCTGAACCACGAGTAGGAGAGGACGGTACCTCCAAGCAGGAGGAAACCATCGACCTGAAGAGATTTCGATGAAAACCGGAACCGTGTTAACCGTCTTATGTTGAGCGGTATTATGAGGAAAAAGTAATTAATTCACGAGGACACTATTCTTTATACAGCAATCTCTCAGTATTCGAAAACTAACGAGTTTAAGACATTCTACACGTTTTTCGAGAACATTGACTGTAATGCTCACCGATAGTGTGAAGTTAGTGATGTACTGATTGTAGAAGTTGTCGACCAGATCGTTTTTGAAGTCATCCACGTTCTGGATGTAGGCCTGAAATCAATTTTTAATTAAATTAATAAAAATAATAATTTAAATAAATGTACCTGGATGAAGATGAACGAGTGTCCGACGAGCGTCCACACCATAGCGAGAAATCTGAGATGAATAATTATAAAATCAATATTTTGCTATGTTTGTATTTGTTCGTTGACCTCGTATTCCGCCATCGATTAAAAAGAAACCGTCCACTCTAATTTGACAACATCATGAAACATATTCGATTTTTGGAACTATGGAAACAACTGAAAACCAAATACGTTTCACGTAATCATCAAAATGCATTGATTTCTCGTCTCATTGATTATTTTTTCATCGTCGAGATATTATCAAAATATAATTAATCATATAAAACTGCTCACCTCAATCCGAACATGCAGGTGAGAGTAGCTTGAGGGTCCTTGGGCAACTCGCATAGCTTCCTGCAGTTATAATCATTAATTTTATTTTCATGCACTATTTGTCTAGATTTTAAAAACATGTAATTACTATCAACCTGAGGTTCTTCCTAGCAGAGAAAGCGAGTAGTAGCTGGGCGGGGAGGGTTCTGGAATAATTACATTATTTTCTCGATTATTATCAACACTTTTATAATTTTTGTAAGCTCAGCCGCGTCATAGAAGCATTTCGTTTCGATTTGTGTCGGAAAGCCTGTCTTAGAAAATCATTTTATTGGGTTTCACTTATTCAACCCATTTGAAGTGGAATCGCCTTGAAACAGTTGTGTTTCACGCAGCCTTCAACCACGCAAACGTTGTTTCGATTCGATTGACCTCACTTGTTTTTTCGAAAAAAATCTTACTTCACTTCCTCTCCCCTCTTGTAGTGGAATACGGTAGCCAGAACGATGAAGAGAATCGCCAACTGATTCATCGTGAAATCGATTATCGGGACAGGCTTCTCGAACCTGTGATTATAATATTTGCATCTCACTTGTCATTATCGCCACCTCATCAATACTATCAATATGGATCGCATGCTTTTCAATATCGAGTCAAGACTCAACAATCGTACACTCTGTTAACTTTATTTCGATTCGATCGCTTTTGAAAGTTTGATCCGATATCGGCAAACTATTTTTTGATTGTTTTCCACAGGCTCACAAGCCTCTACTAACGCCTCTATTCCAATCAGTCTCTGTGTATCCCAAACCCGAAATAACTCGAAAATCGGTGCTCACCACTGCTTCTCGTGCCGGGACTGCGTGCAGGCTGAGAAATCAATCGGCGCCGTCTCTGGTGTTTGTCCCTGGCGGGCCATCCGACGCCAGAGCTCGATAAGCTGAAAATATAACTCTTTGGAAAATCGAAGTTCCTGTTTGATGACACCACAACGTCTATTCATCAGCGGGTTTTGGGTGTTTCAACGGCGATCCTCGTTAATATCGACAGAGATCTTGACCTTTTCTGTATGAAGCCCATATGAAACATATTTGAAATTTTGAGCGGTTGAGTGGTGATTGAAAACAGAAAAAAATGATAATTACCTTGACGTGATCGTTCGCGCAGGGACTGGGAATACACACCGAGTAGGCGTCGGTTTGAAGGTTCTGCAATTCGAAACTAACTTTGTTCTCGCTTAATTTCATTGAATGGGTTTCCGTTTTTAATGAAAATGCGAAATGTGTACTTGCCTTCTACTCTAGCCTATTTTCACATGAAAAAGCTAATGAATGGTCATACAAAAATAATACACACCTCCTCATTGTATCCATAGCAGTAGTGCATGGGGTGCTCCGATCGAGAAAATACTGTCTCGCCTGCACTCAAAATGCACTCGTACCCGCGGTAGATCCATCGGTCCTGATCCCGAGAGAGGAAGAGGTCCGAGATTCCTGCAAATTCAGCTTGTCACGAGTGCAAAAACATTTTACGCTTCTCTTTTACGATAAAGCCATCACGGAATAAGTACATCGATAAGCAGTTCTTTTTTTTGCAGTTCTGTGGGCAAATTTAATCAAAAAGGATCATACTTTTGATCAATACTTTCCGGAAGCGTAAGACAGCTGGAAGAAGATACGCTTCTCTTGTTAGAAAAGCGTTCTCGTTTAGAGCGCGGTTGGTTCAGTTAACAGTTTCAAGTTAGATAGTGTGCTCGGTGCGACATTTGCTTGATAAGATTCAAATACGTTTCACGTCTCTGTCAATAGCGCAATGAAATCTTCCAATGCAATCGATGCAGTGTTCTCATTTCCAATAAAAACAATATTATGAAAATATTAACCGGTGGCATAAGACTGCGAAAAGAAAATGCGTTGAGCCTCGAGCGTTTCCTGATCCTTGAGGTAGGGCTCGACCTTGAAAAACGATAATATTTTAAGATTCACTGCTTAATATGTAGTCAACCGCTGAGGGAGTCTGCTGTTCATCCACAATTTTCGAGAATGTCATTCACTAAATATCTGATATAATCGCTATTTCGCCCCGAACTGACCCTCATGAGCGCATTTCTGCATTCTTGACTGAGATCATCTCTAGAAGCGCTGGCGTTGATGAATCTTTAATAATAATACTATTGTTATAATATTTTTGTATTTTCGAAAATAATTTCACAAATACTCACCTCAGCACCACCTTCTCGTTGAAGAAGGCGAGATCTGCGCCAACGCCGATCGATAGCACGGCAACTACCGTAACCGCTAACCTCACGGCTACCGTACTCCTCGCCTCGCCCATGTCTGGGCCCCCTGAAATCAGGTTACTGTTGTAGCTTGGAATGGATTAGAGTGGACAGATCAGACTCGAAACGCGATTTATGAAGAAGGCGGAAGGAGATATAGAAATAGAACAAGGGTGTCGCGTGTTTTTAGACTAATACGAGGGCGCTGCGAACTGTGGTCGGGATGTGATGGGACTAATCATCATTGGATGGGGTCACTCAGATCAGGTCTGCACGAAAGAATTAAATGCGTTTCACCGGTGCATTATAGTACCGGAAAACTGAAATGCAGCGTTATCTGGGCAGTATTATCGTAAGAATACGTGAGAAGGAATAAATGCACAGAAGTGTGAGATACAACAAAAGCAAGATCAGATTCCACTTCAGATTAGAAAAGCAAGATGTTTACGATCCATACTCGAAAGAAAGAAGGAGAAACGAGTTGGATGAGTTTGGAGACTCAACTCATATCTTTGGTCACTACAGGATACTAGCAAACGGGTACCGCGGATAAGTGTCTACTAGTGAAGTCGTTTCGGTTCAAGCTCTCTCCATTCTGCACACTATCTCGCCGGTCAGACAGATAAAAGAGCGTGGATAAGTGAAATAGCTATCGATTAACTGTTCTCTGTCTTACAAGCACTCGTTTCGCTGACCATCAAAACATTTTTATGTGCCTGCAACTCTAAAAGCGATTCGAGAAAGGTTGCCAACAGATAATCCTGTTAGCGCTCTTGCAAACAACGCGGTAAATGCGCTCTTTCTTCCGAAGTCAAAGTTAGAAGGATCGTATATAGAGGAACATGTGTCAATTAGGACTATAGTGGAGTACAGATTGATACCAAACACGTGGGTAGTTTCCTACTGTCTGAGGCCAATCTACGCACGGAACTGAACCGAAATTACTTAGCGCGTCGCTTTTGAAGCGATTTCCCTCGCTTGGCAGCGCTCGGCAGTAAGATTTACTGGTGAGATACGCGAATTTTCCCCGGCAGAAAAAGCGTCTCTCTCGAAAAGTTACTGCGTGACAATGCACTATTCCATTGTTTCGAGCGAAACAACAGCCGGGTTGTTGAGGAATTATAGAATAAGAAAGGGGGAAGGGGGAGAACAATCGTGTTTCGGACACATTTCGGGTGCGTGTGGGAACCGGTTGGGGTGATTGGGGAAAGACAGAGTGATTGAGAAGCGAAGCCCCACGGGTTATCATCGACAGATATTGATTGGGTGGATAAGTTATCGATAACATTGGAATCATGCTGGAAAGAGACATTCGGTTCGCCGAAGAATGAAGAAAGTAACCTAGTACTATTGTTTTGCAATGTGGAAATGTAGCGGAATCAAGAATCACAGCGCCAAAAGTTGATCGAATAATGACTTCAAGAAAGGTACGCTGATATCAACAAGAACATATTCAGTGACTCTTTTCCCTCTAAATCTGTGACTTTTTTTATTGAAAAAGACTTGAAATTTTATCAGACGCTATCAGCAATGCACTGAAATGAATGATCGAATCATTTTTGCGAAATATGAAAACATAAAATTAATTAAGTAAGAAAATTGATTAACATTAATGAGTCATGCTCCGATCGTGACGTTGCCGTGGCCGGCAAAGGTCAAGGGAAATGAGAAGAAGAGACGAGTGAGAAATGGATAATCGACCAAGCGATGGCGCGATGAAATCCCCCCACTAGACATGCCGAATGGAAAGTGCTCTTCACTCCTTATCTCCGAGTCAATCGAGCTCAGAAATGGGCGGCTTTGCCGTTAAACTGGCAATCGATGAAGCCATAAATGCGTAAGATTCAATCAATACACACTTCATTTAGAAACGAATTCCAAATTATATTCATGTTCTCTGATCATAACATGAATATGACCAAGAAAGAAGGCAAATAACTGGACAAGGAAGAAAAAACGCAAGATAAGGTGCACACTGACAATACACAACCACACCCTACACTGGGAAAGTGTGTGGAAAATGAATATAGATCCGAGCCACGACCTCAATCCTAAGAATTTCCTCGCGCAGAAGCAAAAAGTAAGCAGATTATGAGTGGATCTAATTTCTTCACGGGCGATCCCACCGTGCTCGACGCGCATTCATAACCAAGGAGGTTAATCCTGACTTTTTCTTCTGTCGAAGCGAAAGTGAACTGAAAAGACCAAACAAAATTCCGAGAGAGATATTTAGACAATAAAAAGTACTGAATTCGAAGACAGGGCAACCTCTTGCTTGTGAACGCATCATGAGACAGGGAGATCACGCTTTCTCTGAGAAAAACGATCGAGCAAGCAACAATTCGATGAACGGGCTACGTTAAAGCGGGGTGGTTTGTTACCGAACGCAAGTTACATTGTAACAACTGCTTACCTAGAGGATCAAATTCAGCACATTCAGCTTCTCGAGTTGCTACTAAATACTAGTCCGATACTACCAAGACTGAAGTGTGCTGGCGCGATACTACTATTTGCCCATCTTGAAACTCATCCAAGAGGGTGTGACCCCGTATGCCAATACTAACACGGAAGTGTGAACTACGCATCTCCCAGCCTTACGCGCACCCAATTTCAAGGAAGAGTGATTTTGCCGCCCAAAAAGATAATGTCGATTTATCTTATAAGACCAAACTACGGCCAATGGCACAAGATAAAACGTGACAAAAAATTAATCAATTCCGTAATCGGAAACGCAAGCTGAACTCTATCTCGAAAAATGGGAAATGGAAGGGACGGGTTTTTGCCGAATTCACCCCTTGCCCGTCCCTATCTGTGCTCTACCCAGACTGTTCGACCAAGAGCCAAAAAACTAATGACGTGAATCGATAGGCACCAAGTACGAAAGAATGCAATAAAAAGCACTAGCAAATGTGCGGAATAAACTTGAGTAGTACTGTGTAAAGCACCACTCAGCGTGATACTTTTGATGCAGGAAGATGATGCAAAAGCACTTCAGGAATAGGAACATAGAAGAGGAGAAAGTGGACTTTAGTCCTAATGACGATGAGAGGAATGAGAGGATGTGATTCGAGAGAGGGAGAGGGAAAGGAAGGGAGGAAGGGAAGGAGCGAAAGATGAGCGATAACGATACTGGTTTGAGCCCCGAGGCACCGAGGGCTGGGGCAGATTTCATGTGCCTGCGTGTTTCGAAGTGCAACAGTGCGAAATAACTAGTGAAAATGGCACTGGAATTATCGCCTACACAAAAATAGACAACAATTAAAGAATCCCTGATTTTGCGCCTTCTTCTTCCTCGTGTTTTTCAACCTTCATAAAAGTGGGAGATTGGGCAAGTTTGCAGTCGAACGCTCACCCCTAGTTGCTTTCCAATGGCACGAAAGTGATCATCCGACCAAGCGGCGTCTCTCACTTAGAAAAATGGTCTGACCTTAGCGCGCGGAAGCGTAATCAAGTGCAGGTCAAACAAAGGACACAACTCAAGGTACACTCTAGCCACATCTACCAGTTAGTGATAAACAGGAAAACAGGCCCATTAATTTGCCAATCACGGTTCGAAATGGTGTGAGAAAGCGCTCAAATACAAGATATTTCTCGAGAAACCATTTCCAGATCGCTCGCAAGAGACAAACAACACATGGTAGCTGCCATGGAACGTGCAAATAGGTTCAACCGATATCATTGAACGATCAAACGAGAGCAAATGGTCAATTGATGGTTCAAATCATGGTGAATACAGTACGAAAAGAGATCAGCGTGCGATATGAGATCTATCACAAGCACGATTCTGATAGAGATTCAGATTCATTGCGCGAACATTGTTCGAACAAATCTGCGAGTGAGGAATGAGGAAAATTGCGGTGGTCGAGAGCGAAAGTTTTTTTGCGGTGGTCGAGTGAATGGAAGGAGGGATAAATCTCGCTCTAGGGTGAGGGGAGAGGGAGGAGGGACAGGAGCTCTATTAGGGGAAAGGGGCACGCGATCCATTCTCGTTCCCGAGAGAGTTCCGGGATTGAACGTTGATAGGCAATGATTCGGCATTGAATCAAATATTATAATCGAAAAAGGTTCGTAAAAGTTCAGATCGTGAAAACTGCCTTGAAGACAGTTCCTATAAAACGCGGTCGGATGTTTCAATATGTTTCAGCTGCCTAAGAAAATGTTTAGTCCAACGCTTTTGTGATTTTGATTGGATTTCTGTGATCAAAAAAACCAATTTAAAACCACTGATCGACTCATTGCGATCTACGGTTGCATCTGTCGTACATCAAGAGGACGGCACAGATGGTTGTGTAATGCGCAACGACGTGGCGGATCTAATCCTGATGCCAGAACTCGTGCAACTCTCCACACTGGTAACAATAAATCGTTCTAAGACATCTATTTTCAGCCAAATGACTCATCAAAAAGCGCATGCTAAGTCGGAACTGTGTATTCCCCAAGACGCCCTGTGTGAGAGGAAAGGAAAGGAGAAAAGGAGCTGCTTATGAGTCACAGAAACAAAACTGGCTTCGTTTCTTGATCCGTTTCACGGCTTTTTACCATAAAAACGATCAGGGGCTCTTCCGCATCGGGTCTTCGCTGTTTCTCGAATGATCGAGATATTTGAATGAGATTTTTGCTTTGGCATCAATTGGTAACGAGCGAAGTTCGCTCACGAGAGAGTAAACGATCCAAGGTTACGTATCTCGCGCGCGCGTGAGTTAGCCTTTTCACATCGCGTTGAATAATCCGCTCTGCTCTGGTATTTCAAGAGTCTCCGGCTGATTTCGCCGCGCTTTCAAGGTCTTTTTGCGAGCCGAAAATCGTCTGCCGTCCTGGTCTTATAATGCAGCAGAGACAAGGGAGCACGCTATCTCGCCGATCAAAGAAGGGAGAAGGTGTGCAGAATGGAGAGAGTAGCTGTTCGAAGCGGCATCACTAGAGATTAGCATCAGGGGACAGTTGCGAGGCGTTGTTTTTATGTTCGAAAAACACGAAAAGGAGCGGGGGGAGCAGTAGTGTTTCGGTTTTCAACTCTCTTCATTCTGCACACTCTTTCGTTTCTCTGACGGGCGAGATAGTGTGCAGAATGGAGAGAGCCTAAACCGAAATAACATCTCTAGCAGTAACATAGATGAGAGCAGGCGATAGGCAATGAACCAAAGCGGCGAGGCGATGAGGGTTCATGGCGAAATGGCCGAACGCGAAGAGGAGGAACTGGGCAGAACTGGGTAGTTCAAGAACACAGAATACCGAGAACTGCTTCGGTTATCTAGTGGCGGCATGTTTGTGTTTCATTTTTTGTCTGTGTGAAACAGTTATAGCGTGGTCAGCAAATTTGATGCGGGCCGACTAAGAAGAGCAAACTCAGTTCGATAAGTAGCTGAAAGGAAAAATAGAGAATACACTGCAATGCAAATCACATTACTGAAAAGTGCTCAAAAGAATCAGTGATCGACTATCCGGCAAACAGAAAAGGTGCATACGTGCCCCTCCCAACTCTTAATATGGCAATAAGGGTTGGTAATTCACGGATCACATTCCTATTACGCTGGCAATAGGATGTTGAGATCACGTAAAATGAAGAGCGTAATTTCATGAGAATTCCAACTCGAATCTGGCAACTTGACAGGAATGCTCATGCAATCTGCCCCCCCCCCGAACAGTGGGTCGTAACTATTTACGAGCGATAAGTCACTTGTCTGGTCTAGGTAGGTCATAATGTAGGATAGGTTCTCTTGATTGTGCGTGATCTCTTGCTGCTCAGGCCTGTGAGAGAGCAAGCAGAATGAAGAGAGCGATAAGTCAATGGTCGCCAGTGGATAAGTCTAGTCTCGGCTGGTTCGGATCAGCTCGCACGACCTGTCTCTCGACATGCCAACTGGTGCAATAAACTGGGCTGGAATATGATTCAGATTGATCTATTTTTCTACCTTATTTTTCACGATCAAATTTACTATGACTGCCTTTCTTTCATAGAGTATGTGAAACACATTTGCAAATTGTTAAAATTATCACTCGAAAGTGTCAAAAGAACAAACATGGCAACACTGAATAACAGTTGATAGTAACCGCTTTTAATTCCGATGGATGATTTACGAATATGCGCAACATATTCACGTTGATCTACTTAGAGATTCATTATTGTTTCCAAGGAACTGTGGAACATAGCGAACTCACTATCACCATCATTCACTTTATGCAATTAGTGAAACACATTCAACTCATAGTGCGTCCGCTTCAAATAATGGCAAAATGAGTATCGATAGTGAATTTAAAAGGCAATAATAGCAAGATGCTGGGGATAAAGTGTGCGACGACATGTCTAACTAGGAATGTAAATTCGGGTTTGGCTCTCTCGATTCTGCACACTATCTCGCCGATCAGAGCAACGAGAGAGTGTGCAGAAACAAGAGTCGACAACCGAAACGACATAACTATGTCCAACTACCGAACCTAATCCATGCCAGCCAGCAGACCCTTTCGGCTAATCTACGAAACAAGCAAGAAGGAAAAGAGGACGAAGTGGTGGCATCGGATAAAGGAACAGGTTAGCAGTGGCGCCGTTAACGAAATCACAAGCGCGCCCTATCGCAACTACTGATCTACTCTAGGTAAATTGGGGTACGGTAGGAGGTTTCGGCAATCAAACCACGTTGCTTTTACTACACAGAGTCTTAGAACGTGGAAGGATTGAGGGTACTTTCATATCGAATCCACTAACCGAGCTGTAAATAGCCGCGGTATCTGAACCAGGTTATGAAAGATTGAGTCCAACTACGTGTTGATATAGGCTATATCAACATCAGAAATGGAGTCGGTAAACAAGTTACGGTGGTTGAAAGACTTTACTGAAGTTGAACGAGAAACGATTGAGGCTAGGTCTCATATCCAGCCGATTCAACAACAATGAAAGGGAGAGCGGGAAGGGGTGCAAGGGGTCCAGGAATGGAAGAAAGAAGGTAAGAGAGGACGAGATAGTGTGCGAAACGAGGAGAGTCATGAGTATATATCCCCCCGGGGAGTGAAAGTGGGACGATCTCGCTCTTGAATCGAGAGCGAAATCGAGCGAGCGTGTTCCAAAGGATCGGGATAGTGCAGAGGAATTATGAAAGTGCTCGGAAATCAGCAAATTGGGAACTCGATTCTCCTCTATTTGCGTGATCTCTTGTTTCTGCCAAAGAGCACGCGAGTTGAGTCGGGATCAGATTTGCCATCACTAGTGCAGATGAAACATAACCAAGAGATCATTTACAGAGGATTTCCAGCGACGATGACGTCGCTCACAATGAAAATAAAATCAAAGCGCATTGAAGGATAACTGTCTATCTTGGTCAGAGTCTCTAGACAGCGTTTTTTTCTCAGGATCCGCCCGCAAAGTACGCAATTCGCTACACTAACATCAAAAAGATAAACGAAAGCAGCGCGGAACTTGAAAGTATCATGAGGATGAAAACAGTCTAGAGTTCAGTAAACCATGACTCAAGTGCGGTCCTTAGAGGCAAAACAGGTACTAGCGACAAAGGGAGTGGAGGAGCTGACTGACCCCCCCCCCCTCCTCGGGGGTAGCCCTAATTATCTCCATTGACCATCTCCTTTCTTCCTCCCACCTTCAAGTGTGTCTATGATATGGAGGGAGGGGAGAGGAAGAGAGTGGGAGTTATGAATGAGGACAATCGCGCGAGGATTGTATTCCTTTGAGGTCAGAGGAAGAGGAGAGTTCAGAAGAAATGGGGTTATTGAGTCTTTGGAAACTGAGGTGATGCCCTGCCGCTCACAGAAGAAAAGGAATAATCGAACTCTGGAAGAATCCTATGATTCAGACTTCACGCATGAGTCTTCTCACCGTTTGCCGTACCATAGCTGTCAGAGCGGCGAAATTAACATAATGATATGGTGATTATTGATTATACAGTCCTACTAGAGGCAGCCGGGTGGATAGTAGACTGTACGCGCAATGCAACTGCACACTCGCGGAAGTGCCCTGTAATTGGCCTCGTAGTGGAAGGTCGGCCAGGTCAATTGGCAGGATCAAGAGACCATCGGGATTTATTATCTGCAAACACGAACATTTTTCACGGCAGTAATGATTCATATCCCAAACGAAAATCGCTTTTCTCATCAGAACACTAACCTCAAAACAAAAGAAAACAAGGAAAATTTCATTATTCTGAAATCGAATCAATGCAATCAAATTGCATCGCCCCCTTTATTGTCCTCCCTCTTCTCCATTCCATTCTCTCCTCTCCTTCTCCACTCACTCGCGCCCTTTGCGCTCCTCTAGGTCGGTCGTCTCGTCCCTCCTCCTCTTCTTCTTCCTCTGCAATGCGCCCGCTTCGCTGTCTGCTGCTGCTGTTGTTGCTGAGCTGTGAGTAGGGTTGTCAGAGCAAAGAGGTCGTATCTTCATTTGCCACGCTCTCTCCTCACTCGACCTGAACAGAGAGCGTGTAGAATGGAGTAGACGATCTCGTCACTCTGACAGGCCTAGCTGTGAGATCTGATTTGTGCAGCACACTTACTGTAGCGCACTGGGGGTAGGTTATTGGAAACCACATTCTCAATTCGTTCTCTATATAGTTTCTCGGACCGATGAGATTGAGGAGAGTCCTTTCCGATTGGACATGGCAACAGCAAACTATCTTCTAATGGGATAACATCCTACTAGAAGCGCGAGTAGAGCAAGCGACTTCAAGTGGTATCAATTGGGGTCGATTCACAGCTCGAATTCCGTAAAAATTTCATAGGTTGTCGATCTATGGGATCTACGGGAATCGATTGGTACCACGGCAGGGTCCGAAAGCAATGATACCGACATCTCAATAACCAAATGTTTTGCAGATTCGGCAGGGCTACAGGACGGCTCAGGGAATCTGCCCGACGACCTGTCGAGCTGCGTGTTGAAGGGACAAGTGGTCAGTTCTATTGACCCGAGATGCTAACGAGTTCACCAACGATCCACTTGGTTCTGGTCACGTTGAATGGAGAAGCGTGCACCAATGCTTTTAAGACGACGGCTCTGTTATTTTTCACCATTTGACCCCCCTCCCCGGACATCGGTACAAGAAATTCGATTCCGGCCTCCATACTCATAGGACCTAGGGTGCCTTGGACCTTGTTTATGATAATGAAAAGCCTCGCAATGCTGCGGGCCAGGTGCTGGCACAGTGAAAAAAAAATTAAATTTTCATATTTTCTCAGCCGATCAAGTTAGACCTGAAATTTCTTTTGCATTATGTTTGGCATGTCCAAAGTGCACGGGTCCGCTATTGTCATCGGAATTCAATTCAGATTTTATTTTTTTCTGCAAAAAAAATATTTTTTCTGCAAAAAAAATATTTTTTCAGATTTTTTAGTTGGTTAATGGACCGGGGGCAAATATTCAACTATATCAGAGTTTGACCCAACCAACCCCTCAACTAACCCAGTTAGCCGGGTAAAGTCTTACTTAAGAAGGGATATTTTGCAATTTGTTTTTTCGAGTTTTTTCAAGCTTTTTCGAGCATAACTTTGATGTTTACCCGGTTAACAGGGTTAGTTGAGGGGTTGGTTGGGTCAAACTCTGATATAGTTGAATATATGCCCCCGGTCCATTAACCACCTAAAAAATCTAACAAAAAATAAAAAAATAAAAAAATAAATAAAAATATTTTTTTTGCAGAAAAAAATAAAATCAGAATCGATTAAATTCCGATCACAATAGCGGACCCGTGCACTTTGTACATGCCAAACATAATGCAAAAGAAATTTCAAGTCTACCTTGTTCGGCTGAGAAAATATGAAAATTTAATTTTTTTCATTGTGCCAGCACCTGGCGCGCTGCATTGCGAGGCCAGGTCAGTTACCATGCCATTATCATAAACAAGGTCCAAGGCACCCCAGGTCCTATGAGTATGGAGGCGGGAATCGAAATTATTGTACCGATGTCCGGACGGTGGTAAAAAATAACCGAGTGGTCGTCTTAAGAAGTACTGAACACTCACGATTACTATTAGCGATGACAAAATAGAAGCAACTCTCCTCAATTCGCGCGATCTCTCGTTTGCCAGAGAACATAGAGATAATTAATGGGAATTGAAGAGTGTGTGGTTCCGATTTGTCAAGCATATTTACAACGATGAAACCGTGTTTCAGACGTGCTTCGAGGCTGGGAGCTGTGCGACCGGCAACACTGCTCTCGACAAGATGGAGGGCGATAGTCTGGAGCTCATCATGGTCAACACTACCAAAGCAGGATGCAAGGCGATTGTCCATTTCGAGTGAGCTTGCGCTTTTCTGAGCTTTTTTTCTACTCTTTTGATCCCAAACTCACGATGGGCTTGACGATGTTACACTCATCGTGGTGCGGTAGGGTGTACACGGCCTAAAAGACCGACTCATCCAACGGCGTCATCTAGTAAGTTGTATATATTCCCGCTTGATTCATGAAGGCAGTTTTCCTAACCATTCCTATTCCGAACCTTGTTTATTGTAATTTGCACGTTTACGAATGTCAAGACAAGAATTATATCACATAATTTATAAAACCCTGTTTCACAATAAATTTTATCGGTTTTAGGAAAATCGGTGATGCAGGAATTGCACGAATTTCCACGGCACTCCTCACTGGAATTAGCAAGGTTCGTTTATAAAGCCTATATTGTTTTGATCACTTCACATTATAATTATCTGGCATTAATCGATCGATTCCAGGTGCACTTCACGCACAGTAGTGTGACAGTCAATCTGCAGCCTCATCAGCAGAAGATAGGTGAGATGCAAATTAGTGATGTCAAATCGACATCGACTCTCCTCATTGTGCGTGACATACGTCAAATGGGTTTCGAAAAAGCGAGAGTGCACGTCGGCACTTCAGCAAGACCCATATCGGCAAAACAAGGATAACCGTGTGCAAATCGATCACGTCGGCAAACTAGTTTGGGCATATCGGCAGAAAATTCTAGGCGAGACCTCATTTGACGTATGGAGCGTGATCTCTCGTCGGTTAGAGATAGCACGGGAATTGAGGAGAGTCGGATGCCGATCACTAGTGGAGATGCACATGATTCTCGAGGTATCCCTCATTTGCAGTCTACTGCTCAAAGATAATATTCGGAAGTGAAGAACGAACCTGCGCGCTGATTGAAGAAGAAAAGCGCAAGTCTCATTCGAATCATCTCTTCCTGGTTTTACGCGCCAAATACGTCAAGTTAGGCTGTTCTAGGAATCGAACTATTTTTTCACTTCAGGACTAATCTGCCGGTTCCGCAGCCCACCATCGCCACCACACAGAAGACGGTGCGGAAAATATTTCGATGATTCTTGGACTTGACTTGGTTTCGGAATTGGACCGATTAGAGTCAATCGCAGGTCGTGACTACCACAAAGGCGGCGCGTACGACCGGCGCGACAAGACCGAGACCGGAGGCGGCGACGACAACGAAGCCTGCTGCACCGCCGCCACGCCACGACGACGAGGACGACTCGGGGCATCAAGGTATTTATAATAATATGTATCTACTCCCTAGGTGCGGCGAGATTTGAAATAGATGTGATCAGGATGATGGCAGAGAAAGAGGGGAGCATCATGGTATTTTCTGCAATTTCGAGATTTATTTCAAAATTAAGCATTAAAATTGCTTTTGCTTCAGCAATTTGGATGATTTCTCATTCTCTTGCGCTGTTTAACTCGGTTTGCGAAATGAACTGAGAATCGCGTGACATGAAAAAATCGGTGATTAAAATAGGTTTCACTGACATGTGATCGATGACATAAACTTGGTTGTAGCGTTTACCAAATATAATGATATTTGTAAAAAATTAATGAAGTCGTTTCGGGTTTGCCTCTCTCAATTCAGCACACTCTCTCGCCGACCAGACAGACGAGGGAGTGAGATGAACCCGAAACGACATCACTTCAACGGATAAAATCTTGTTCCAGACCATCATGATGAAGATCACGACGCCGACGGCCGGAAGAAGGACCGAGACCCGAAGAAGAACGAGGAAACGGGCGTGGTGAGCCTGGTCTATGATCTTCCGATCTGCTGCGGCACACATATTTTAAGGAGACCTTTTTCCTCAGTGCAGCCAGGAAAAGGATAGGTCATCGCTCTGTACCTTTCGAAATTCAAAAGAACCATAGAGGAATTCGGGAATCTATGTTTCCAATGCTTCATCGAAGCAAAGCAATTTACATTTGATCTTTTCCTCTTTCAGGGAAAAATCGTGGCAATCGTATTCGGCGTCATCATCGCGGGCGTCCTCGTGGTCTTCGTCTGGTACTATATCGTCAGTTTTTTTTTAAATTTTAAAATAATTTTCAAGAAAATAAACCGTTCCACGATTTTACTTTCTTACGGGGTACAGCGTGTATAACTGATACTTCTTCCAAGAGGTTTAGGGGTTCGACTTTGCTCTTATTCAATGTCCATTTTAACAATGAATACTTAGGACAAGGCCAAAAATTTAGAAAGATTGAATGAAGCGGTAGCTATTTATTTGTTCCGAATTGGTAACAATAGTACACTAAACACTGCCGCTGCTGAGCATTTGAATCTTACACTATTTATAAATTTTAAAATAAAATATTGGGGTGTCCCAAAAGTCTTGTCGCCTTTTTTCTTTTTATTATTTAAAGAGAACCGTAAGTCGCAATATCCTTCAATCATTGTTAATAGGTGCAAGTACTCCTGCACTAATTTATTAGACTTCGATTAGATCATGAGATTGCCCATTTGTGAAGCAATAATGGAAAATGTATGTTTCTCGACCTAGTTTTAGAATTTTTGTAAATCAGAGGACGTTGACATTCCGAAGCCCAAACAAACACCATAGTAGTAATAGGTATCACACTTTTAAATAAAATTTTCAAACTAAAAATATCGCTTGAGAGCTCAGAAATAATCAAGAATATGTGAAAACCATGACCATTTCGGAGGTCGATTTTTGAGTTATCTATTTTTACCCCCTTCGATTGCGCTCAAATGTTAATTTTTCAACGTTTTGATTTATTTGCAAATATTTTGATCGATTTCCGGAATCAAATTCGAAATTTTTTAGAATAGTTTCATAGTGATGATGCAATTCGAGAAGGGAAGTCGGAATGGTGCGCATATTGAGTATGGATTACTTCCTATTTGTGGCAAACACTAAACTGATTTTTATCTATTCAAAAAAAGGAGAACGGATTTTTTGAGCGAAAACTGAACGTGGGTGTTTTTAGTGTGGTCAGTTATACATACCGTAGCTCCTCGGAATTGAAATTATTTCACTGGCTCACGTATTGAAACAGAAGGTCAATAGTTACTTCATCAATCGCCGCTTAGTAGGATTCGATTAGGCTCTCTACAGTTGAAAAAATATTTTTCAAAAAAAACGACAGGACTTTTGGGACACCCCAATAGTTGGTAATGACAAAAACCTATTGATGAACTGTGATCTGAGCTTTCGTTTGGTTGGTACGCGGAGTAACATGTTACAATTTTCCCCGTACATCTGTGCCAGAAAAGTGCCAAAACATTTCGGAGATCAAAGATCAAACTCAGCGCCCCTAAAGTACGTCAACAGTGCACAATCCGATTGATTCAGAAAGCCCGCAAACTCAACAAGGCAGTCCAGGACGCCGCCACCACCAACGCGTCGACAGTCACTGGATCGCGGGTTTTATTTATTTATGATATAAATCAATTTTACTTGCTAATTATGCTAATTATTCCGTACCAGGGATCACAGACTGACTTTCCTTTGAGGATTGTATGAAACACATCGCATTTTCCTGCCTCTGGGGATACAAAAACCTTGTATCATGTGATGAAAAAAATAATGTACTCTTGGAATTAAGAAAATTTTGGGGCTTTTTAAAATGTTTTTGTCTCCATTCTTAATATTTTTGAATTATTTTTAAAATTAATTTTAATTTCAGAGTCCCGCGAGTCCAGGGCGGCAACTCTTCCTCGCGCAAGAGCGATAAGAAGGCCGACAAAAACAACAATAGTGCGATGCAGAAGCTGGCTGGTGGTGAGATTTGCTTAATTTCTTTATTTTCATCTCGTTTTTTTGCAAAAAATTAATTCCTTGAAATATTCGATCAATTATTTCGTTGAATTTCACTTCGCATTCATATCATTAAACAGTTTGGAAACATCAGTCTTGTTCTCAATCCCTATCTATTATAAATGCAACAAAAATAATAATAATAAAATTATCTGCAGTGTTCAGCGGCGAGAGCAGCCGCAAGAAGCCGGTAGTCGCCGAGCCGGAGCATGTCGACGTCTAACGTCATCATCGTTGACGTCATCTGATGTCGACGTCGCTCGACGCTGACGTCGTCTGTCAGCATCATGATTCTCTTGATTTCGAACGATTGTTTGAACGGATAAATTACTAATGAGATGCCTTTGTTTGTACACATAATATTTATCAAATACACAACTCGAATACAAAGGACGGAAGGAATTAGGACCCGTTAGGACATGTCGATACAATTCAAGAGCTAGACCCGGAAGGACCGGAAGGTCCGGAAGGTCCGGGCTCGTTGACATGGTACTTGCCATTGCCAGAATTCACAATGTTCCGGGCGCGATATTTCCTTTTCGCAGGCGGGGGCAGGGGATAGCTCTTTATGGGTTCCTCGTGAAGTTTGGGACCGAGATCGATCATCATTTCTACAGTCCGCATCGGACCCTTCTTCTCCACCAGGACGTCTCCCTGGGATTTTTTTTGCTATTCATAATAATATTAAAATTATTAATTATTAATTGTTATTTTTATAATTGATTTACGCACGCAATGTAAAATTCTAAAATATTTTATTATAAAAAACAGCTCACAATCAGCGGTCGTGGCTCACCACCGAGGACGACCAGTTTGGGCACCTGTAATAATAATTTTGAACGATTTTGTATAACTTTTCCTCCAATTTCTCTTCATATTTTGTTCCGAACAAACCTCTTTCTTAGTCTCACTGGGATTGACTTCAATGATCTTTCTCGCCTCTCGTCTGTTCACGATCGCGAGTGTAGTCTTCATCAAATCGAATTCCTGAGGAGGCTCCAGTAGCTGATTGTAGTGCTGAATCATCCACTGTAATTTGCAGGTCGCTTGACTGTACCGAATCCCTCCTACCAGTACTTAGGCACTATTCTTGGAACTTCTTCGGTTTCTGGCCCAGATTGCAACCGCGAAGATTAAAATGAGAGGGTAGAATAGAAATCCAGATAGGGGAGGAAGAGAATGCAATCACAGAAGTGTCTGCGCCAGAAACCGAAGAAGTGCCCTATTCTTTTCCTAAAAAGCTCTAATTTATTTAGAAAAATAGATAAGCCCCGCGCAACACATGACATCCTAGGGAAATTAAAACAAAAATATGTAGAGGAAGCCGGTGCGAGAGAGAGACAGGCATGGCAGAATGGTCCTATTCTTCTTGTATTATTCCTCCATTCACTCCGAGTGTATGCCTCTTCCCTCCCCTATTCTAGACTGAAAGAGCGCCCCCCCCCTTCCCTGTGATGCCGTACCTCTGTCTCCCTGTCCCCTCTTGAAACTTTTTCGCGTATATCGGCCCAATGACAACGTAGAGACTTCAAATTGTGGATTTGTGTTACGGTTCCCAACAAGTCACATGGCTAGAATATTATTGTTTCTCCTTCAGTAAATTTCGATCAAATGAAATTCCATTTGTATAAAAAAAATGTAAACTCACATCAACAGTTTTGATGTGCTTCATGCAAATGCACGCACGCTGATCCTGATTGGCCAGGAACCACTCGATTTTTTCGCGTTGCTCTGGAGTTATCTGAAATTTTCTAGTATATTTTAAATTTTCAAGCGTAAATTCGTGTGCTTCTGAAGTCAGAAAGACCCTCTTCAGAACGAATAAAATCCAAGTCTCCAATTTTCCTGATTCAATCAATTATGATAAATGCAGAAGTGACGCACATCAACAAGGCTATCGAAGAACCGAGCGGCGCTGGTCGGGTGCTTGGGCGAGAAGCGGCAAGGAAACTGCGGATCGGCGCAAAGATCACAGTTTTTCTTGAACTTCAATTTCTGAAAAAAAAATATGTGTGTTTTTCCTTCCTCTATCCAAACATTTCAACCTTATTGCACCAAAAGTTGTAGTATTGTTTTGTAATTTTAAATCATAATAGACATACCTCCGCCATTCTCTCCTCAAAGCTTTGCGTTTTTTTCAGAGGCGCCGTAAAGTGAGTCTGACAGAAGAAAACCTGGTCATTGTTCGTTCGCAGTTCCTGTAAGGTGTTCACTGTATTTGAATTTCTCGAAAAAGAAGAGGCTTACAAGAGTTCTGCCGGATTGACTAATTGTGCTCTCTCCTTTACGAACACTTTCTCGATGGGTAGAGTCACCATACAGTGTGCATATTAAAAAAGGGTACTATCTGGCACCTCTAGCATGGAATGTCTCTCAAGTGTTTTCCATACCGCCACTCGTTCCCGTCCTTTCGGTGTCTTAGTGACGATTGAGGCGAGGAAAGTGGCTCGACGCAGGTTCAGATTCGGCGTAGCGTAGAACTTGTCTGTCATCTGTCCGCAGAGGTAGCATTCGTGCTTTGGACTGCTGAAAAAGATGAAATAAGATGTGTGATTCTGAACTTATCGGTGCCTTGTTCATGGGGCTGCTCGAATTTGAGCTTCAAGGTGGAATCGCTTCTTATATTTCAAGATTGTAATTTTAGTCATTGGGATCAATAAAGGCGGGTGCAAGTTATGATAAGAAGCACGATATTTCTTTGTTTTCTCATGAAAAGTATATTCTCATGTTCTAGGAAGATATTGTGTCCGGGATCTTAATAGGTCTGTAATTTCGGGTTTGGCACTCTCCATTCTACACACTATCTCGCCGGTCAGAGAAACGAGAGAGTGAGCAAAACGAAGATAGTCGAAAACCGATACAACATCACTAGAACTTACGTGAACTTATTCGACCATTGTGTGCTATTCACTCGCGCGCCGGCTCCCTTCACTTTGATGATCTCCTTGCTCTTGCTCATGATGATAGGGGCGGAGAGCGCCGCCTCATTGATAACGCCTAATCCACGGTGGTGCATTGGTCGCGAACTGCCGGTTGTCGGGCAGAAAACCTATTGATCAGATTTGAGGTTCTAGAATCGTCAAAAATAGCTGTTTTCACTCTCAATAACATCGGATGCTGAATGAAATACTTCAATGATTAATGTTCAAATGCTGATCGGTTCAGCTCATAAATGCTCTGAATGACGAGAGCCTCATTTGCAAGAATGTCATTTGCATAAATAATATTAACTCACATCGACAAATGGCTCCTCCTCCTGCTTGATATCGTCAGCACACTCTATCTTTATATCCACAGGTCCGTCCATTTCCTCGTCTAAGGGCTCTTCTTTGATCACTGTTGAATCATCGAAAGTAATCACTCCGTCCTTGATCGATGCCTGGAAAAAAGTGATGATAATTTGGTTTTTGATTTTCCCATTCCGCACTCAATATTGCCGGTCAGAGAAACGAGAGAGCATGGGAAATGAGGAGAGTCGAGTTCCGATTTGCCATCACTAATTTCTAACCTGAGGTATTCTCATTGCCTCGGTCACTGCCGGCGTTATCGATCTGTCGTGTAGTAATTTCGCGAGAAGTTTCGTGAGGCAGAACCCGAGTTTGAGTAATGGAGACTGAAATGAAGCTTTATTAACGATTTAAAAAAGAAAAATTATTCAAAAAAAAGCAATTACCTGTGCAGTGGCGGAAACATAACAGGAAACTCGATTGAAACTGCTCGATTCAATGTTCTGAAAATAATATTTTAAATAATAATTTATAAATTGCAAAGTTCCCATTGGTATAGCTGAATTCAAAGAAAATTAGATAATTTTTGATAATTTTTACCTCATTCTTCTCGATGCAATCAATAGCCTCGAGAACGAGCGCCGACATTTCCAATACAAATCGGTCTTCGTACGAGGTTCCAGGCTGGAAAATGAAGAATATTGCCTATTCCTGATCATAATATTATTGCATAAAAATGAAAAAAAATTCTCCCCATACAATGAGAAAAGGTGGTTGTCTTTGTGTATTTTTGAGATTGCGACGAGATACATTGATCTATTACGTCCTTATTTTTGAACTTGGATAAGTTAAAATCTTACCGCTCTTCGCATCGTTTTGTAGCACTCGCTGGCGCATTGGTGGGCTACTCGTAGCCCATCATTCACATTCGATCCACTCGATAAGCACAGCGAATCGCCCTGCCCAAACATCTCACTACCTGGAATGACTTCAGAACTAATGATAAATACACAAAAAAAAGTTCGTAATGCACAGATACACACATCGAATAAGACGATTTGAAAAGCATCTCGAACAATTATTATAGAGAGAATAGTTTATGCAGGGGACTGTAACATGTAATGGCAATAAATACATATGTATACCCTCTGGGGTGATCGTGTTATAAAATGATCGGAATACGCTATTTCACAAGTTGTGGAAGGCCACAGGGCACGTCTTTCTTGAGGATACTTGTAACTTTGTCACGTGGAGATTTCTGTCGACTAGGGAGTACAAATGGAACTCGAGTTTTCTAGTGAAACGAGATAATACACGACATGAGGAGGACTGAGATCCCGCCACTGCTGTCACCCCCTCTCTCAAACACAATCGCCCGGTTCAATATCGATTTCGATCTGCGAATGCTTCGGGATATCGAAATGATATCTTCCGTCCAGGACCAGTTTGACGTCCCAGGACAGGCAGGTGAGCTGGAGACGTTTGGCGGATCCCTTGCTTGGTGTTGGAGCAAACGTATTGTTTACGATGGATTCACGTACGCAGAATAAGAGCTCTGCAAAAGTAATGGCGGTTAAATCTAGGAATAATCATAGCCGGCACAATAAAACATAGTTAGAGACCTTAGTAACTATACAACTTGAAAATAGATGAAAAAGCCAATTTGAAACCTAAATTACTGTCAATATCGTAGTTTCAACTATACATGTCAGCACACTTGTAACATGTTCTCACCTTCATCAGAAGCCGGTTGATTGTGTGTAATATTGATCTGTTCGGTCACCCGATCAGCAATCGATCCATCCTGTGGAACCTCTATTCCCTCCAATCGCAGAGTTCCGATGATGTTGCTGACTGTATCGCGATCAACGCGAGCTGCGGTTTCGTATCTTGAAAGAACGTTTTCCTTTTCATTACATTATCGTTTTTAACTGAGTATTTTCAACCGCCGAACAGAACGACTACCCCGCGTGTACAAGTGAGACGTGATGCTTACCACTCAGAGTTAGCGCCAGCAAAGGAGATGATGATTCCCGAAGATTTCTGTCGTTGAGCTGGCTTGCCATCGATTGAGATTTTGAAGTACGAGGTCTGGAATGTACGTAGAGTTATGTCGCCAGCTCGACATCGGTAAGTCACGGTTACTCTCTTGATATGCTTTATTAGAGATGTCGCTATGGTACCGCTCTGGGTACATGGGTGTGACCCAGAAAAGAATAAGGTAATGATAATTCTCACCTTGCTAGGGTCCTTCTCTCCTACGAATAATTCATGAAGAGCGAACAGTGGTGCATCGAAAATCTCTTGATTGATCGTAACTTTGATGCGTTTTCGATTTTCGGCTTGCTGATATCGCAGATCTTCCCGATACTTCTTGAGCAGATCATGGGGCGTGGTGATTAAGTCCTCGAGATCAATATAGTTAGCCTCCTGAATACCACGGTAATCAGTTTTGTTGGTAATGCAAAGACTGACTCTCTTCATTTCGCTCGCTCTATTTTCTCTCTAACCGGTGAAAAGTATGCAAAATGAAGAGACATCTTTGAATTGTCAACTCTAGTAATCAGCTTGTCTTTCCGCTCTATAGCTTGGAATCTCAGCGAGTTGTATTAGTAGTATAATAGCATTTTTTGGATAATTTGCATGTAACCAAAAAAATGCAAAAATTCCCACCGTTACTGATTCTACGGCTCGTACTGGGGAGACAGCCATGGGTATATCCTCTTTGTAAAGTAAATTCCGCAAGTCTTGATAGCGACGGCAAAGAGATATGCTAGGAAGCCCGACTAGAATCGATCAATGATCATTGGTTTGATAAGCATATCGTTATTCTCAACACTCTCCAAACAAACACGAGAGTTTTGCCCTCATGATATTCTTATTGAGAATTTCTGTCGAATACTCACGGTATGTAATTCGTTCGCATTAGAGAAATTATATTTTGCGTGTTAAGGATCACGAACCGTTTAATCTCCAAAGACCGCATCTCTTTCTGAGTTGTTTTTCTGGATGATTAACTTCCGGATCTTTTGAAACTCGTGCATCAATTGATATTTCTTCTGCTCTTTCCACGCCTTCTTCATCGAAACCCTCTGCCGAGCCGGACACACTGTGAAGATAAATATTGATATTATATCGATATTCTATCAAACAGTACTGACTACAGTACAATAGTGATGACAAATCGAATGATCTCTCGCCGGTCAGATAATCGATAGAGTATGGGAAATGAGGAGAGTCGGATGCCGAGATGCCACCACTACAGTACCCCACCCAATCGAACTCACCCAGTAGTATTATCGACGGGCATTCGGTTGATGCTCCGTAGAACAACACTATCACACCATTTATAAGTTGTCATGGTTCAAATTTCTCAGATACACTCATCGGAATAAACGATTTGTTTTTCTTCAACTGAATATCGAAAATAGAGCGAATTATTTATGCTACGTCATATCAGTAAAATATAATACATGGCAAGCAATGTGATTTACTCATTCAACTTCATGTTTGATATCATCCTCTGCGGGAGTTGAAAGGGGATCTGCGGCGCTGAGCGAGGCATTACTTGACACTACAATAGTCTCCGTTTGGGGTTGCTGGTCTATCGCCGTCAAGAATTCAGTCAAGAATTCGCGACTTCCGGAAGGCACGAAGGAGTCGGTTTTCAATCGCTTCGCCTGCAATAATAATAATATTATTATTATTAATAACAATAATAATAATAAAAATAATAATACTAATAATAATGGTTGATGCTATATTTTTATTATTATTATTATTATTATTCAATTAATCATTACTTGCTGTTCGACTGGCTTTGGTGCGGCCTCCATCATCCTTTTGCGGTAATCGGCACTGTCCAGATCCGGTCTAAACACCCGGAACGATTCGACTCTCTGAAATAATATTTATTTTGAAAAAGGAAACGAGGCACTACTATTTCAGATGAAAGTATTTCTTATTCGCGAAACTCACCCGAGCTAGTTCTAAATGCATTTCACAGTTTTTTCAAGTCGAATCAAACCAAATATGTGTTAATTTGCGATGACAAATCTAATATGTCTGAAAGATGAGATAGCATGCGAAATGCAAAAATCGATTTTGAAATTACTAATTGACACCAAATAATCACTCACATTCGATGCTTTGATGTGCTTCTGACAGACGTTCGCTCGATGGTTCGGATTTTTGAGGAACCAATCGATTGTGTCGCGCTGCTGGACAGTAAACTGAAGGAAAAAAACTCGAATTTGAGAAATTTCTCTTTTTTTTGTTGGGGATGAAGGATGCCTCAAATTTGTTGAGACTAATAATGCGAGTGAAAACTTTTCATGGATAATACATGGGTGAACTAGTATCAATAAGTTATGTATGTTCGGTTTTCGACTCTCTTCATTCTGCACACTATCTCGATTCTCTAACCGGCGAGACAGCATGCAACGAGTCACCCTTCATCCCCAAATAGTATCAATAATCAAGTTCGCTCACCACCCCGAGCAGATTTTCGAAGAATCGGCGGGCGGTGAAGGGATTCTTGGGCGAGGGACGGCATGGATACTTCGGATCCGTGCACAAGTCGCACTCTGATGGGGTACATCGCTGAAATGGCATTTTTTGGAATGAGTTTTAGGACTGATTCAATGTTCTACTCGACCTTACCTCTATCGTGCTAAAGTCTGATTGCGCTTTGGTCCCTGAGACCAGATCCAATATTATGGTAGTATAATAATATAATAATGTATGATAATAGTAATATAATAATACTATAATAATATAATAAAATAGAATCATACCTGGGTGATATCCTTCACTGATCGCACTTGAGGTTCTTCTCCAATGTGAGAAATGCAGAAATAGGCGTCCTTGTTTCTCGCGTAAACCTCCTGCAACAGATGCCTCAGACTTTTTTCACTCGGTTTGCTCTCTAGGAATATCAAATCAATTCTCAATTGCTCACAGAATCGCAAGTACTTGGGTTCAATTCCCTCATTCAACACAGTAATTGGGTCGAGAAAACAATAAGGAATAATTGTTTTGCAATCACTATTGCTCTCTCTTGAAAGTCAGAGACACGAGTGAAAAGTAAAGTTATGAAGATTATGTTATGCAGTGCCTTCAATAGTAATGGTAACATGATTTCTGGCTCTAGATTTTTAACAGCTTTAATGCTTTCTCGTCCGTCAGAGAAGAGAAAGAGTACGGAAAACGGGGTGGGTTGGGTTCCGATTTTCCGTATCAACTCACCGCCAGTCTCTCTCCCTCTTCGGGAGTTGTCGATATGATTCGCGCCAGAACAGTCGGCCGGATGGTCGAGTTGAAGGGAACCTGAATGTTGCACAATGAGGGTTCGCAAACAGAGATAACTGAGGATATAGACAAAGGCTAAATATAGGACAGATTTAATAACATTCACTTTTTCTCTCTCCTTTATTTGATACATCTAGTACAGGTTCCTTATTGAGGTTCGATCCTGAGCATTGATAAAAAACAACTCCGTTCCTAAGTAGTTCCGCTCCTCCGTGTTACTTAAGATATCTCTTGTAAACATGTCCCCTCCCTGACGAAAAAAAACCTAATGAATAAATTATCATAAATACCTTGATAGAACTGTCCGTGATCCTGTTGCAGAGATTGCACCTCGTCGTGAGGTTATCCATTGAGATTCCCTGAAGAAAAAACAGTTAGAATATGAGATCATAATCGTCCCTGTTTTTGTCCATACGAAACTTGCTTCTCTAACTCTTACTACTTTTCAAAGTCTTAATTTTTGATTGATGCATTTATCGCGATTCCTTATCTTTTGTCACCCAACAGCCATATAACTATATTTAACATTATGATTTTTATATTGCCATGAAAAAGCTACCTCAGATAGGTGGGGGAATTTGTGTTTCCACTCCGGCGAGACCCATCTCTGCAAAAATTGCTGAATGTATGGTCAAATTAATCAAATATTATATCTAACAGCAAAATACTGTTTTAATTTGGCTTATTGCAAAGTACAAAACCATTTTGATTCAGAGATCATTATGGAAATAAAAATATTAATTTCAAAATTTGTAAATTTAAATATTAATATTATTAACTATTCAACGCACCTCTTTCTCAGGCGGCTTGCCTGAAGTCGCTGCCACTATTTCGGCTGCCCGCTTCGACACGGTGGAGGGGCCCCGCACTGAAAACATTAAGGGTGCGGCAAGGCGATTTGATAGTTGTTTTTCGACGACTACTCTTATTCAACAGCAGGTAAGACTAACTGCCACGTTGGAATACGTAACCCTAATGTCCAAATTGCTTGTAGACATGGTACGTTACCTCGCCCCTCCTGTGCCTTTCCTTGTACCATCCTCTTGTAGAATGCGGTCTCGGCGACGACTTTTTCGCTGGAAATATCACATTTTTGAATGCTTATCTAGTCGCAGAGGGATCTGCAGAGCGTTGAAGTAAGGACACCAACGTGTTCTGACAAAGAACTGAATTTGAGTGAGCCTCATAGAAAGAGCAATACGACTAAGGAATGTTATGATACGTCCAGCGTTAAAAAAACGATGCTAAGTCCCGCTCCTTTTCCACACCTAGTCGCTGCCGGTGCTCTCGTCATCGTCACTGGTGGCAGCACGTAGTTGTCCGGTTCCTTCACGCGCTCCTCTCCGTTGACCCGGTAGTGAGACAGGCAGAAGTAGGCGGGGATGTTTGTATGGTACAGATCCTGCACAGTTTCTTGGTCAATTCCAAAATTGGGGTTATTTCTTTCATCTGGATGTGAACCGGAATCTCTCCTCATGATACGAGACGCAGGTCACTTACTTTTCATCAACAATCGTATCCTTAGACGCATACAACTATGGATAGATCAAACACTTCGTTTGTCGTTTCTGTCGTTTCGGTTTGGGCTCTCTCCATTCTGCACGCTCTCTAACCGATCAGAGTTACGAGAGAGAGTGCAGAATGAGGAGAGTCGAAAAACGAAATAACATCACTACAAACACGACTAACCGCTAGTCTCCGGACTTGCTCCGCAGTCGCCACGCGTATTTTCTGAAGGAACTCCGCCCGTTTCGCCTTCTGCGCCGGCGCTGCGTAGTACTGAAATGAAAATTATTAAAATTATTATTCCTTTTGTGCTGTAAAAAGTAAAGGAGAAGAGGTAATGTTTCCCCGAAATTTTATATCTAGAGGTAGCCAATTGAAACATCGTTTATTGTATGTAATTGGGGTTGACAACCCATCTTCCACGTTTCAAGGATCTAGCTTCAATGGGAACTGAGATACGAAATTCAAATATTTTTTATTTTCCGAAGAACTTACACACTTTTCCTTGTCCAAGTGAATATTCATGAGAACTAACTCCTCATTCAACTTGCTTTCCTTTCCTAAGAATAGAAAGACTCCAATGTGATGTTACTTCTCAGGGTCAAATAAGGTTCGGCAAGAGAAGATGCATGATTATGTCTGCATACTAGTCATTTCGTTTGGTTTTCGAGTCTCTTCATTTGGATGTCGATTTGTCATCACTACTGCCTACCTTGTCCGTCTTCTCCTCGCAGATCGCACAGTCCCGTTGGGTCTTCATTACGATGTACTGAAAGCGACTTGGTTAGACATCTTTCTCCATTTTTATATCGATCAATCTGTACCTAGTATGTCAAGACAAAATGCCTGGCCTATCCTACCTTCTTTGGTTGTCCGCTTGCCGAAGCGATAGGCGTTACCTTGTGATTTGTGTAGCGCGAATTTCCGGCACTTGTCCTAAAAGTCATTTATGTTTTATGAACCTTACAGTACTGGCTAATCGCATTGGGTATCGGCAGCCGCTGCGGCCCGCCGCGGATTGATTTAGCGCAAAGCGGAAACATTTTCACGCATCATGGTGTTGATTTTCGTAATCTCCAGTCCATTTCCGATCTAAATCACTATAAGATGATATTTTATTTGTCGTTTTACGGGATTTGAAATTATTCACAGAAAAAGTCTGACCAAGCGAACAATAATTGACCCAATGAACTAGCCATGGTATGATGTTCCTTATCTAGAGACAAATGTATGGTATCGATTATAGCGAGTTTAAGCAAGGATTGGCCTTCTGGGATGACTTGTTCAAGCGGGCCAACTATTGTTCGCTTGGTCAGGCTTTTTCAGTGAATAATTTATATTCTGGTAAACCGAATAACAAAATATCATCTTATAGTGATTCCGATCGGAAATGTACTGGAGATTACGAAATTCAACAAATGTCTCAGCTTTGCGATAAATCAATCCGCGGAAAGATCTTGAAAGCACTCTCACCGACTCGTGGTTGGTTGATCGCCATCAGTATGTGCCTCTTCCAAGCTTGCCTTCGTCGGATCGAGTGAGCGGGCAACGCCGGTGGTGGGGCAGAACACCTTCAACGAGCATGTTTTAATCTTGCTCGGTTGTTATCCACGGGAAAAAATAACTGGAGTTGTTTTTAATCCTCGTTAATCTAGTCTATGTTTTTTTTAAATCCCACTTGCGTTATTCAAAAATGCATTGAGAAAAAAAGCAAAAAAGCATCTCGAGTTGGTATTGAAAGTTACTCCTAGTCACATGAAAATACGTCTCCGTTTTGATCCAGTTTCTTCTCCATGCATTTTATTCGTTATATTTGACTGTCATCGGTATCTATGATCTACCAACTCACATCGACCATAGGTGAATCTTCCTGCTTGATTTCAGCATCGACAGGCTCCAGTTTGATTTCATCATACTCGTCCAGCGGCTCCTCTTTGATGTCTTTGACGATTGGATTCTCAGCAACGCTCGTGGAGGGCTACAACCAAAAATTGTTCAGAAATTGAGTAAAATCTGTCGAGTCGTTACAGCGTCAGAAGAGAAACGTGTGCGATATTATATCTAATCAAAGCCTGATACTGATTGGAACACATAGATTCTGAGTAATGGCTTCCAACGAGGTCAAAGAACACTAATTGTAAGCAAGTAGTACCTTTGACATCGTGAACTTGGGCGGGTACACATTGTGAACGGCGGGGATCTTTTTGCTAGCTAGTGCCTAGAAATCAAAGTATAAAAAAAATATCAGAGCTGTTCGAAACAAAATCAGAAAAGCTAAGGATCGTACCCTGGCTTTATTCTTGTTATCCGGGCGAAGGATAATCTTGTCGGTTAGGAGTTTCTCAAGAAGAATGGTCAGCGCATAGCCGAGTTGGAGTAGAGGAGTCTGAAATATTTTTAAAATATTTTTATTTTTAATACTTCTAAAGATTACCTCTGCATCCGCGGAAAGGTAGCAATGAATGCGACTGAAACAGCTCGACTCAAATTCCTGTAATATTTATATTTGTACAGTACAAATACACCTGAAATGTCGACTAAAACGCTGTGTGAAATAATTTTTAATTTATATATGGTTGATGAAGAATGTTAGAAATGTTTACCTCATTTGTCTGAACATAATGGATTCCTTCTGAGACAATTGCCGACAATTCCTTCACCAATCGGTCTTCTGCGGAGAGTCCGGGCTGAATTATTTGATTTTTAAATTATTCAAGAATTATTTTTACGGTGTTTCTAACGCTTTTGTAGATCTTGTCCGAGATCTCGTGGGCTTTCTCAAGTGTAGATATCTCATGAAAACTCATCCTGAAAGAAACATTTTTTTCTGAATTTTTTTTGAAATTCAAGGTCAAGTATACACATCGTTGCAGACGAATGAGAACATAAATACGTGCGAATTTAAGATAATCATTTATACAAGCCACAGATCAACAACAGTATTGAATTATAATACAATTTCATTGTAAACTACATATCTGAACATGGTACCAGTGTGACAAGAGGGTTATTTTCAAAACAACAAAAACATGGAGCCGAATCAGATCTCAGCTCACCGGAAAACTTCTGAAAATTAAAAAACAATCGAAGAATTTAGCAAACTCCAGAAGGACCCGGCTTATCTAGAGGCTCCTCCTTGGGGTCTCTGCTTTCTTCTTTGAATGGGACTGCGTCCAATATCGGCATTGGCTCTTCTGGCGCTGGCTGAAGAGTTTTTTTTAAATAAAATATTTTTAAATTTCAATTTGTAATTACCTGATACTGCTGCTTTCGCTTGTTGCCTTTGACCATGACTAGCTCGGGAACCTGCAACACAATATTATTTTAATAAATAAAATTGTGATTCCCTGGCGCCAACACAAGTAAAAATATAGATGAAATTGAAATAGTCATGATAAAACGTAATTTTCCATTGGCCCTGTTTTCTATAATGCAATTCCAATCAAATCTTTGGAGTTGATGAGGTTATTAGAGAGAGAAAAGCCAAGTCCACAAATCTGAAACTCGCATCAATCTCGGTCGGCGCATTTCTTTTCCTAGCCCTTCGAAGCACCGGCGGGAAGTCGTTTTGAATCTTGTTAAACTTTATCAGCTCATTTTGCTCGTTGATTTGATATCTCTGTAAGTAATCGATATTTGAAAAAAAAACACATATTTCATACGAAATACGGCTATATATTCATATTTTTCTCTTGTTCCAACCTTTTACATATATATTTTCGTTACCTCAGAAGTATTGGTTCAGTAATAAAAGTATTTCGATTATCTCACCTGAGCTTCGACGACAAACTTGCGAATGGGCGTCGTTGTCGCAAGATTCAAGTGCTTCCGACATACCGTGGCTCTAACGCCCTTCTGCAGGTAGTCCTCGTAGCGATCGCGCTGCTCCGGAGTTAGCTGAAAATCATGAATTACAATGAGCTTAAAATATTAGCTTTAGGGTCTGTTTTCAATGCAACAGACGATAAAGGCTACTGTCGCGAAATTTCAATAAACATAACATCACCTCTGCATTAGAACAAAGATCAAATAGCATCACATAATAACTCACGTCGATAAGATTATCGAAGAATTTCGGGGCGATCAGCTGATCTTTGGGTGAGAGGCAGAAGGGATTGGCGATTTCCCCGCACAGATCGCAGCGCCGGTTGAGGTAGGAGAGGTTGGGAGGTCTCTGCAATATTCAGTTAGGAAAAGATTGAATATTTTGCATGCTCGAGCTGTCTAAATAGCAGAATATTCTTGGTTGATTACGAATTCTAACATTCCTCTCATTTTACAGAAACTTCATCAAATACTTTGACAACCCTTCTATGGAAAACTCACCGGTGGCGGCAGGATATTATTCTCGGCGATGAACTCTCTGGTGAACTTTGGCTTGAAGGTCTTCGGAATGGTCAGCGCACTCTGCAGTCTCTTCTCCTCCTCGGTGAGTGGGTCGGCGGGAGGAGGGGGCGACTGAGAAAATGCTGATGTTAGTTGGTGCCAAGGAGGTGAAAATATTCCAGAAAGGTCCAGAAATGATATTCCATGAGCACTTGTGATCAAGTAATCAGAACTTTGAGTTTAAGATTAATTTTGAATAATGCATTTCAATTCTAAAAAAGTCCAACAAGATTAGTTACGGTTTCACTTTTTTTATCCGTGAAAAGTGCAAGTCAGATTGCTTGAAACTGCTAGTAATTTCTAATGGTATGCATTTCGTAGTTCTGAAGAAATGGTGAACTTACGAATGCCGTGTTTCTGTTTGCAACATGAGTCGCGCAGAAGTGGCGTATCTCATCGTTGTACTTTAGAATCTGAAAATGTAACTGTTATTTCGAGAGAAAAGGAAGGTTGCTTTCGAAAGAAAGATAAAGGTAAATTCAAGACGCGTTTCGCATGTTTCACTTCCCAAGGTCCGTTATGATTCTGCACCTATCCTATCACGGCTAGTTGTCAATATATTTTAGAACTATGCGATCAAACAGCACGGCCATTCACTATCCCCACTAGCGATGCCGGATGGGTGAAAACTCCGCAATTTTTATTTTTCCGCAACTTGATTTTTTTCCGCAAACGACATTTCCGCAACTCGAACAAAACGAAATTTCCGCAACTCGACATAATTCGATTTCAAGCCACCCTAGCCACGGAAGAGGTGTCATTCTGATCAGCATAACTTCCTCTTTATTTTGACACCTCTGCCAGAATCCTAGGTTGGCTTGAAATTGATTTATGTCGAGTTGCGGAAATGCCGTTTGCGGGGGAAAATTCGTTGCGGAACAATAAAAGTTGCGGAATTGTCACCCATCCGTGATGCCGTTTCGGTTTTCGACTGTCTTCATTCCGCACACTATCTCGTTCTCTGACCGGCGAGATAGTGTGCACAATGGAGAGAGGCAAACGCGAATTTACATCCCTAATCCACACCTCAACACGGCCCCTCTCTTTGTCGGTCATTGTGATGATTCTCTTCAGGAAACTCTTGCGCCGACTCTCGTTCGTCGGCGTCGGGTAGTACGCGAAGATGACCTACAAGCAATTCTCATGTATTGATGATGTAAGGGTGGGGAGAAAAGTGACAAATATCAGGTTTTCAAAAATCGAATGAAATATCGCACCTTCTCACAGAGATAGCACTTCTTCGGGCTCCGCATATCCGCGTACTGTAATTGCAAAGATTCAGAAATTTCAAAGCGGTAAAGCAATAGAACTGTATAAATTTTTCCTGTTTGTTCCATCATGAAACGTGACAGTGAAAAAGCGCAAAAAATGAAGAACCTCTTGTGGCTGTAAAATTATTGTTTTTATTGCGAAAAGGTCACCTTTGCTCTCAATGAGTCCTCCGCAGAATCGACGAGTTGATTCGTGAAGAATGGCCGATTCGTGTTCAGTTGAACGACCGCGTCCCTGCAAGTGACCATCTGATGAAACTCTTTCCTGGATTCCCCTCTCCTTTTTCTCCTTTTCCGAGAGATCCCACAGCCCCGTCAACTACCCCTGTAGGAATGCTTCCGAACGTGAAGTGAAGACGAAACATATCTCAATCCGAAATGGTTCCTGTTCTGAAAGTCATCCCCCGTAGTCCCTCTCCGTCTCCGAAAGACTATACTTCGAACGATCGTTCCGATCGGAGAATCGCTAGGTGCGAAAAACATAAGTTTCACCAAATTTTCACATGTTTTTCCTATTTTTTTACCCTGCGATCTGGCGTAAATAGAAGTTTTGAAATGAAGAATCTCGACTCACTTCGTGACCTTCGCCGATCCTTTCACGATGATGGTCTTTGTCGCCGGCATTGCCGTTGATCTAGTAGCAGGCGAAAACGGCACTGGTGGTCCTGTTGTTTAGAGGTAATTGCGACTTGATTATCATAATTTCATAATATCCCTTAGCTGTCAGATTGGCAAGGTGGTCTGATGAATGGAGATTGCGAAGAACCGATGCATTATCATTCTATGGATGCCGAAACCATTTTTGAATAAAGCTCAACAACCCAAGAGATTGGACCGGATCCCAACACTCAATAAATGTGCGTCCACAGAGACAATCCAAGGCTTTTTTTTAAAAAAAATTACCCGTTTTGAGACCACTATTTCACTACGTTTTCTTTGAAAATAAAGAGGTAATGAAAGTTATCGCTCTTTATGGGCGTTCTGCTGTGAAAATATAACCTAATATTGTAGACATCATTACCTGGTGCCCCATTCGCAGGTCGTGAAGAGATTCGATACACGGGCAGGCCCGCAGTGAGATCCGGTTGACGCCCGAGTCCGCAAGAAGGAGAAAATGTCTGCAAGGATTCCATAAATTCATAAATAATTAGGAATTTGAAACCAGAATTTTCACTGCATGATCTATTTTGAAGTCCATGAACTGATTATGAGACGCTAGAGTTAATGTCAAGCTTATCATTTTCCTTGAATTTTCTCGAAGACTCACATCAGACATGGGCTCTTCTTGCTTTACTTCGCCGTTCGCGACTCCACTGACTGTAGAATCTCCATAGTCATCGAGTGGCTCTTCCTTGACGTCCACTGGTTCCTTCTTGATCTCTTTATAATCGGAATGGTCGGGTGCTTAAAGAAAAGAGTTTAGATCATGATTCGACAGCTGATTACCGGATCAATCATCGAGAAGCGTAGTCATACCTTCAAACTCTCATTTTTCAGAGACTTCTCTAGTAAGATAGTGATAAAGGAATACGTATCTGGCGATCACTAAGAGAAACATGCACAGTATCGATGATTTATTGCTTGAGCTGAACCGATGGTTCTTAGTTATACCGTTTCTAATAGCAAATCTGTCCATTCACATTGCTCTGACATTTATCAGCCCGATTAGAATTTTTCACAGCATCAGTAGTGCACCCGTCCCACTTAGTATTCAATCATGTTTCTGAAAAACGGATACTCACCTTCTGTTTTCACTTGCTCCGCTGACTTAGGTAGCGAGCGGAAAAGAGGAGGTGGAGGGGGGAGTTGCGAAGAGGGACCAGGGCGATCGATCATCGGCACGATGGACGGGACCATGCGTGGAATCACGATGCGACGTGGTTCCGCTCGGGTCGGCTGCCGGCTGGTGCCGGGCTGCGCCTGAGAAGGAGAGGATGATAATTGTTTAGGTGCCATTCAAACCCATGACGGGGAACACTCGGCAAATGTTTACTTCTGATCATTTTGCATATAGTTTATGCATCAAGGATCAGCGAAACAATTGTACTCTAAAGATCCCAAAAGCAGCTAGAGCCAGTAGAAGAAGTTCAGATCAAAGACCACTAACTATTCCGGCTGACTCTTCCGGTCGGCCTTTGCGGTACTCGAACTTGCGGTACTGGAAGATGTCGATGTAGTGCTTGAGAGCCTTGACGATTTCTCGACTCGCCACCTGATTCGATGGATATTTAGTTTGTTTCCAGTTTAGCTTTAATTCAACTACTCTAAATGGAAAGGAACTAAACCCCAACAAACTCGTTGTGCTCTCAGTCACAGGATTCTTTTATTGGTTTGATTGCTTGAGGAATTTGACTGATCCAACCACCCACATCGTTTTTTTTTATATCAGACTGTGCATTCGGTAACTTGTTTGTACGTATTTTTCAGTTTTGATATTTAATTTTGGGATACCAAATCGGAAGCTAATTTTCCTTATTCTTAGCACGTGTATCACGACATGTGAGACCAGCCCCGGAACAATTTGCAAAAAGTTGGCCCGATCTCTTTCATACTATTATGGGAGAATACCTTGGGGACTAGGATTCGAACAATCCCGGTCATATGTCCCAGGGCCGGCTTTTAGGAAATATCCGGTCGCGAATCCGGCTCTATCGTATCTCAGCTCCCAGATAAGCTAGAAAACTGGCGAAAAGCTCAAAAAACGCTGAAAAATCAGATAAAAAACTTTTATGACAAGTGTAAGACGATCGAACAACTATTCAAAAAGTTGTGATTTAAATTTGAGGTCTCTCACGCAAAATAAATCGTTACGATATCTTAGAGCCCAAACGCAGGGAATTTTATTCCAGAATATGAATGAGCAAGTACCCAGGCGTGTTATAAAAAATATAAAACCCAACTTATATATTAGCCTGGGGTATGTTATGTGTCATTGAATGTGCCGAACTCTCGATTTTAACAGTTTATCGAGCATAACTTTTTTCTATCGCACTTTCGTGAGCTCTGATCCCGAAATTCGAAATCTACGGGCCAAAATACGTAAGAAACATCTATAGTCAGATTGATTTGAAATTATTTTTTTCAACTTTTTCATATTTTGGCCCGTAGATTTCGAATTTCGGCATTAGAGCTCACGAAAGTGCGATAGAAAAAAGTTATGCTCGACAAACTGTTAAAATCGAGAGTTCGGCACATTCAATGACACATAACATACCCCAGGCTAATATATAAGTTGGGTTTTATATATTTTATAACACGCCTGGGTACATGCTCATTCATATTCTGGAATAAAATTCCCTGCGTTTGGGCCTTAAGATATCGTAACAATTTATTTTGCGTGAGAGACCTTCAAATTTCAATCACAACTTTTTGAATAGTTGTTCGATCGTCTTACACAAGTTTTTTATCTAATTTTTCAGCGTTTTTTGAGCTTTTCGCCAGCTTTCTAACTTTTCTGGGAGCGGAGATACGATAGAGCCGGAATCGCGACCGGATATTTCCTATAAGCCGGCCCTGGGACATATGACCGGGATTGTTCGAATCATAGTCCCCAAGGTATTCTCCCATAATAGTATGTAAGAGATCGGGCCAACTTTTTGCAAATTGTTCCGGGAGGGGCTGTTTTTGCTCGCGCCTATCGCGATTCACGTGTTAATTTCACTTGCTGGTCTGAGAGACGAGAGAGTGCGCGAAAAGAAGAGTCTCCGGCTCCAACTCGTCAAAACTACTCACCAACGCATCCGTTTGCTGTTCTACGATCTGTTTTCTGCCCGGACTCTCCTCCCACGATCCCGTCCAGTTGTCGTACATCTCGTTCCCGAGGTAGGATAGTGCGGTGATCATTCTGGAAGTTGTCGATCAATCAATTTGATAAGCTAACATCTATTTTCCCCTTGTCTTAGAGACATTTTGTACCTGTATTAACCCTAGGTTTCGAAACTCAATAATAATATTATTTAAATAAATATTTATTTAAATATTATAAATATAATAAACCCACTGCGTGATCCGTTCGCCGACGATCCCACCAACATCTTGGTTCAAGTACGAGGCAGTGCTTAGGGCTTTCCCGAATCGGCCCCAATACTCGTCGCACGGGTCCCGTCTCTCGCCCGGATCCATTTGCATATCTAAATTGGCAATTAAAATAATTGAATTCGATAAAAACAAATACAACAACAACGAGAAGACGCGCGCACAACGGCGGTGGTGTGCCAGCTCGCTGCCTTTTCCCAATTGTGCGCACACACTTGAATCAGGGAGAAACGGCGTGTCGCGATGTGACAGCTGGCAGACGGGAATGGATAAACCATCTTTCAAAGGAACGTGGCGAGTCATGGATTTGCGAGCAAAGTAAACATTTTGTAATCTGTGTTAGTTGAAAATTCGTTCCAGTAACAGTGGTGAATCAATTCAAAACATTCAAGCTAACAGGGAGCACTCAGCTGCTATCTCTATGATACAAAGTTAGGAAACGCCAAGTAATGATGATTTCTGTGCTGACTTATTGACGCGGAGTGCATTCCGAGCGATCATAATGAATCAGGGTTCGGGAGAGAACGGATAGAGAAAACAGAGGCGATAGTCAACGAATAAATGATGCAGAGTTAGCAGAAAGGAATGCATAAGAACGGAAGTCACTCTAAACTTGATGATCGGATGCCGCTAATGAGTGATCTAATGGGTCGAACGAGAGAGGAGAGATGGCATCCTCCCAGAGGGTATGCCCATTAGGGATGGCGTTTTGGCTTACCACTCTCTTCATTCTGCACACTCCCTCGTTTCTCTCACCGGCGAGATAGTGTGGGAAATTGAGAGAGAGTCAAAACCGATATCAAATCCCTTATACCTATGTATGTCACAGCCGTCACAAATACAAGAAAACGACGAGTAGAGCAGTAAAACTTGTTCCTTACAGTAATACCTGAAAATCGGGGTTTTCGCGGTGAGAGTAAATGCGCTTTGTGGCAAAGGCTCAGAGCCGCGATGGTGAAAACCCGTAATCTACCCCCATTTGGTGAGTCTTTTCGCAATTGAAGTTCACATGTTATGGTTTAATTGAAGTCTCTGAGCGATAGTTATCATTTAAGCACAGAATTATGCCACCAAGAGCTCTAATTACAGGGATCGATGATCACATCGCACTGAAGGTGATCAAATTCCGGTCAATTCAGTACTATTGGAATACATCTACATTTGGCGTCGATTGACCTGCATAAGAGAGGAATCGCGAGAGATTCGAGAGTTTCGGAGTATTAGCGGACGTAGGAAAAAGTTTCCCCGATTCCGCTGAAAAGTGAAACTTAAGCACTTCGAATGATGCTCTTTCAAACTGCGTTTGCCGATTTTCGATATCAAGTGTCATCTTCGAGTATAGGTAAGTCAAATTAGGGACACTACGAAATTAACGACCAAAATTGAATCACGAAAACAGCCATAACTCGCTTTAACATTATGCTAGAAACAATTCCAAAAAAGTTCTCGAATGAGGAGGCAGAGTAGAACATTTCTTATGCTGATGACTTCATTCCTGGTCAATGCGCTGGATCGGGGTGTTCGGTTTTTCAAGAAAGTAATATAACTTTACTAATACCGATTTCTACAAGAAGCGCCAAAAAGTGATTCGAGAAAAACCATGTACCGAACACCACCTATAATATCAAAAAGATCGGAGGTTAGGAAAAAAAAGCCCGCACTTTTGTCCAAAAACCTTCGATTTTTACAAATTTTCGCAGTTTTTCAAGCATAACTTTTTTCATTCATGCTTTCATGAGCTCTCATATCGAAATTCGAAATCAGCGTGCAAAAACACATCAACATTTCTTATAGTCATATATTTCGGAGATAAAAATTTTTTTGTGTGTGGTCCCACAGGTCCGATTTTGGTCGAAAAAATGTTGTCTCAGAATCATGTCCCTATACGATTTTCTGGCATACTTTTGAGCGTAGAAACGAATTTGCTAACTAGAGCTCATGAAACATCGAAATAAAAAAGTTATGATCAAAATCCAGAACAAAATTTTTTTGAGATTTTCTTTATTGCATAACTTTTTTATTTCGATGTTTCATGAGCTCTAGTTAGCAAATTCGTGTTCTACGCTCAAAAGTGTGCCAGAAAATCCTATAGGGACATGATTCTGGGACAACATTTTTTCGACCAAAATCGGACCACATGGTGAAAAATGGCCAGTTGAAAAAAAATTTTCATCTCGAAAAAATATGTGTATAGGAGTTTCTGGTGTATTTTGGCACGCTGATTCCGAATTTCGATATGAGAGCTCATGAAAGCATGAATGAAAAAAGTTATGCTTGAAAAACTGCGAAAATTTGTAAAAATCGAAGGTTTTTTGGACAAAAGTGCGGGCTTTTTTTTCCTAACCTCCGATCTTTTTGATATTTTAGGTGGTGTTCGGTACATGGTTTTTCTCGAATCTCTTTTTGGCGCTTCTTGTAGAAATCGGTATTAGTAAAGTTACATTACTTTCTTGAAAAACCGAACACCCCGATCCAGCGCATGGACCAGGAATGAAGTCATCAGCATAAGAAATGATCTACTCTGCCTCCTCATTCGAGAACTTTTTCGGAATTGTTTCTAGCATAATGTTAAAGCGAGTTATGGCTGTTTCCGTGAGGCAATTTTGGTCGTTAATTTCGTAGTGTCCCTAATTTGTCCTACCTTTACTCGAAGATGACACTTGATATCGAAAATCGGCAAACGCAGTTTGAAAGAGCATCATTCGAAGTGCTTAAGTTTCACTTTTCAGCGGAATCGGGGAAACTTTTTCCTACGTCCGCTGGGCTCTCGAATCTCTCGCGATTCCTCTCATAAGTGGGCAGTTTTCTTTGTAACTTTGAAAAAAAAATCACTTGAAAGTACGCTTCAAAACTTGAAGTGATGATGAAACTGATCGCATTGTTCCGAACAAGTTCGTTTTCTGAAACACACCCCCAGAACCTCTGAAGGCACAGGATACGAGAGCAAAGTTGCACGAGAGCTTTCGACTCAAAATCAATCTTTTTTACTGAACTGTGTTCGCATTGCAACCACAGATTCAGATGGAACATATTGGAAATCTGACAATCATTGGAGATAAATTTATTATTGTAGACAAAATATACCACTTCGAAGCTCTCGATAAGCCTGTTTCAAGGAAGCTTATTTCGCTGTTCTTTCTGTAAACATTTTGAAACTTATGCGAACTGACACTTCAAAAGTAGGTGTTCGACCCCAGCAAACCATGCCACGAGGGATATCTGACTGTGCTGATTCCGATTCTGTGAGTAGTTTTGCTCTATCGTCAATTTTGTTCCGATCTTTCGGGTTGAGGAATAAGTAACGCTCGTTTTTTCAATTTCAGATTATGACCTCTCCCGTCTTTCTAAATTGTGCAATTATATTCCGGTTTTTGATGATCGATAAGGGCTTGGATACTCTCTTTAGCGCACACTATATCATATATCTCCGATCATTTAGGCGATCACAATGGCTGGCTCAATTCAAAGTTGTCGCACCTCACCCTGAGATTTTGACAGGTCAGCACTGAGGGAAGAGGAATTATTGAGCCACAATTAAGCTGCAGTAGAAAAGTATCATGGTTATAAATTACACTGATCATATTCAGAGGAATATCCAAGTAAAGGCCTGTGTGAGATATGCGCCTAACGAGAGTGTAGGATTTTCAGTTACTGACCGAAAGAAGTTTTGCTAGCCGCGTTTTCTTAGCAATAGATCTAAAGACCTCAATTATGCTTGAATGTGGAGTACCTTTCCTGTTGAAAATATGGACGAATTTTGCTAAGTGTGGAGCATTCTCTTTATGAGTTAAATTGCTCGTAAGTCCGATATAGAAAAACAAGCCTCGAAATCGACATTTATTGCTATTTCCTGTAAACCGTACTAATTGAATGTAAGGCCTTAGATGGTTAAATGGACGAGCAACTTTTGCACTATCATCCACCAAGTGGCCACAATTATAGAATGGCTACTATGTCTTGGGTATGGTTTAATCCAAAGCCCTCAAAACAAGCATTTCTTTTGATTCCGTCACAAAATGATATTTTTGGAAAACTGTTATTTTTCAAATAGGAGCATAAGTAGCACCAAATGTTTATAGTGATAATATAGCTCCATAGTGAGTGACTGGAGCGCACTAGTGTATAGGCCAGCACCTTCGATCCTCAAGGTAGACAAATAAGTTAAGTGAACTGCAATTTTTCACGAACGTTCCCCTTGAAACGTCTATAAAAATACAACAATGAATCGAGCACCATTCTCACTTCACCATGGAAGAGGTGTAGTATCGGGCTGCTCACCTGAGAATGTGTGAATTTACCGAACAGTTTCCACGTTAAATTACACAATTTCGAAAAAAATCTAAAATTTTCGAAAATTATCAGGTACATTGAAATCTAAATTTCTCTCCTACACAGGAAGCGTGATATTTCTAATACTAACGGCTATGATACTCGAGCATACCCTGAAAAAATGCTATAAAGTCAGCTCGTTTAGATTTGATTGGCGGGAGATATATGAGCCCAAACACGATGCTCAAAAACGAGCGTTACTTATTCCTCAACCCAATACAACTCAGCAATATGACTAAACGTTGAGTTTCAATCGAATCAGAACTGATTTCATTTTATCCTTCAATGAGTGCAGGGACAGCGGGATTATCGATTGATTGCCCCATTGTCCACCCTTTTTACATATCCAATCCTCACGTCTTCTTCTCCTCTCCCTCTCCTCCTCCCTTCACTCGTTCGTTTAGTCGTCACGCGATGCGGTCGACTCTCGCTCTTCTCCTCCTCTTCGGCGCTGGTATAGGGTGAGTGCGCACCCCGGGGTAGTGCGAAGATGGGGGGAGGGGGTCTGTGGTCTAGGATAGAAGTATGTGAGGAGGTCAGTGGTGTACTAGGGTTACTGTAGCTCGCTGTAGTTTGTAGTCACTGAGGTATTGAGGTCGTTCACGGGTTACGGTAAAGGTAGATAAACGGGTGTGATTTGGTACTGAGTTACGGTAGATCGAGATGAGATGAGAGAGAGTCGAGATGAGAGAGAGGGGGTCTGTGGTCTAGGATAGAAGTATGTGAGGAGGTCTGTGGTGTACTAGGGTTACTGTAGCTCGATGCAGTTTGTAGTCACTGATGCTTTGAGATCTCGCACGGGTTACGGTAGAGGTAGATAATTGGGAGTGACTCGGTACTGGGTTATGGTAAATAAAGATGAGAGAGAGTCCGCATGTACTAGGTTTACTGTAACTCGCTGTAGTAGGCAGTCCCTGAGATATTGAGGTCGCGCACGGGTTACGGTAGAGGTAGATCATCGGGAGTGACTCGGTACTGGGTTACGGTAGATCGAGATGAAAGAGTGTCCGTAGTTACTAGGATTACTGTAGCTCGCTGTAGTATGTAGTCACTGAGACTTTCAGGTCTCGCACGGGTTAGGGTAGAGGTAGATCATCGGGAGTGACTCGGTACTGGGTTACGGTAGATCGAAACGAGAGAGAGCCCACAGTTACTAGGGTTACTGTAACGGCTTATCGTAGGGGTCCCTGAGGCTTTGATGTCGCGCACGGGTTACGGTAAAGGTAGATCATCGATTGTTATTCGGTACTTGGTTACGGTAGATCCAGATGAGAGAGAGTGTCCGCAGATACTAGGGCTACTCTAATGCCTAATACTAGGAGTCCCAAAGGCTTTGAGATCTCACACGGTTGCGGTAGATGTAGATAATCGGAAGTGATTTGGTACTAGGTTACGGTAGATCGAGATGAGAGAGATTCCGCGTGTATTAGGGTTACTGTATCGCCAGATAGGAGCAGGCCCCTGAAGTATTTATGGGTTACGGTAGTGGTAGATCAGAGGAGTCAGTCGGAGCTCGCGTTTCTGTAGATTGGAGTGTGCGTGAGAGAGAGAGAGAGAGAGAGAGAGAGTCAGCAGACACTAAGGTTACTATTGCGCACGGTAATTTCAATTGATTGGTTCAAAATAAATAAATCATTGCAGGGTCACTGCTACACACCCGTGTAAGCTGTACACGCTGCCGTCGGCTGCCGAGGGATCGTGCGAGATTACGATAAATTATAATGTACGGTATTTGATAATAGTACATAACATACCCTATTCTGGAGCGACCGTGACCTACCTGAACCCCTCAACACGCCATCGATTTTTGCGATCATTTACCCTGCCATACTGTATTATCTCATTTACAGGCGCGCGACGACAAGCAAGCTCTCGCGACGTGCCTCGAGTTCTTCCCAAAGACTTTCGTGAAGGGAGAAAAGGCAGCTGAAGGGACGACAAAGTGTGTCGTCAGTGAGTGCATGCTATCATTCCACTAGAATGTACTATGGAAGAATGTTCAGAGAAAAACATCGAAAATTCCAAGCTTATGCCTATAACACGGTTCGATGAGTTTTCGTCCGGCCATTCCAATCGAAAATATCAAATATTTTTGTAGCTGCTGCATACCAATGCGTGGAGGACGATCCCGGAACACCTCGCCTCTCTTCCTCATTTTCGACAAGTGCTATCGATTCCCGAAGGATGGAAGTGTGGGTGTAAATTAAAAAGTTGATCAACCATGAGATATGTTTCACGCTACATCACTCAGTTATGAAATAGTATATTCTAGAAAGCAATGCATTACTTGATCGCAACAATTTGCAGGGCGAATACGTCAAGGGCACGATTGCTGAATACCTGCCTGCCGATGAGAATGATAAGACGAAGAAAGGCGGAAAACTACTCGTACACCCATGCAAAATTCGTCGGAAGTAAGTGGAGTTTAGGGACAGATTACAAAAAAAAAACCATTGGTATTGTTAATATCTTTTCTATGAATACGATCAAACCCTATTTTTCAGTGGAAGCTCATAGGAAAGACATTGACAAACTGTGGATCGGCATCGATAAACATGGCAAGGAACTCGAGGGAGAGAAAAGAATGATGCACTCCACGATGTGGAACCACGTCGAGGGTGAGCCCCGCCCCTCTGACAAGGGAATGACCGGAAATCACATATCCCGAAAATTCTGAAAAATTCACAGAAAATGAAGAAAAAAATTCTATCCAGGAAACTACTTTCAAAAACTGCTAAATGATTTTTTTAAAATTTCGATTTTGGACCAAAATAGCGTTTTTGGGGCTTTTTTTTGGCAGAATTCTTACAACTAAACGCTATTTTGGTGCAAAATCGAAATTTTAAAAAAAATTTAGCATTTTTTGAAAGTAGTTTCCTGGATATAATTTGTTTCTGCATTTTCTGTGAATTTTCCAGAATTTTCGGGATATGTGAGTTCCGGTCATTCCCTTCTGACCAGTGAAAATGTGTAATTAATGCAGATGACTACTGGGACGGTGAAATTCTCAAGGAAATAAAAATACCCAAGATTAAAGTGGATGAGAAAATGGTTCACGATGTAACACACGCCAAGTACGTGCAATCCCTTTTTATTGCATTAAAGTCACGATCCTCTCACGTGGAATTCCGAACTTGTGCTGAGACGCGATTTTATGATCACTAAAATAAAATTGAAGCGTAATTCCAGTTTCTCCGAGTACTACTTCATGCGGACGCGCACCGACTACGTGTACAATAGGTGGCAGGGCCATTTCGAGCGAGCATCGAAAGACGTGAAGTGAGTTTGCAGCGAGGAGTGCGTGGATTATGCCTGATTTCTCATTCGGCCTAAATTTCGCTAATGTTGTTCTTCATGTGTTTTTATGGATGTACAAAGTTCATCCTCAATGAATTGCGCTCTACTTTCTCTGAGTGTAATTTTTAAAAAAACATAGAATTACCGTCATATCCTTGTTAATCGTTAATTCTCCAGAGCGACCTTCGCTTGCGAGTTCCAGGCCGTGTTCAATGAAAGTACGTCTTGAAATGTTTGACGAATTTAATAAATTATTATTCCAGATCAAGCCTGGTACTGCGACAAACTGCCGATACTTGGAATCGGTGAGACAACGCTTCAGACAATATTTATAAAAAAATTCATTTTGTTTCTGAATCAAACGCTATGGAAATCATTTATGAATATTGGGAAAATTTTGAGAAAATGCTTGTCTTTTGAAAGCACACTTTCGGCACAACCAATTAGCCATGATTCCAGAATCTGTCTACGACGATGCAAAGAAGGCCAATCATCCATCGCCTCCCCGCTGCCTCTATGTCTCTGCCAACGAGTACACGTTGTACGACTGGAATCCTAAGAATACTCCTACTCCTATCGCGGACTTGAAGACTGTCAAGGGGTGAGAACATCACAACCGAAAGGGACCGTTAGCGTTGGTGCGAGCTCACCCAACTACAAATTCAACAGGCAACGATTCTAGTTTGATTATCCTGATGGTCACTGATAACACATTTTCACATCATTACTATGTTATAAATATTCATATTATTTATCGCCTTTTTATTGTCACATCTGGAAGATAACGAAGTGTTTCTGCATCAAAGAAAAAATCAAAGCAAAAAAAGATATCCGACAATCATTTCCAGCCATAGCTCAGTTGGTTTGAGCGGAGGATTGTAGATCCTTAGGTCACTGGTACGATTCTATCGCTTCTCAGTCGTTGTAAATTCTTAAGCTTGTTTCGTGAAAGCTTTCATACGATATCTACTCTGTAAAAATATTTATCTTATACCGACAAGTTTTCTCTTGTCAATGGATCCTTGATAATTGATTCCAATATTCATACAAGAACCGGCGAGTGCTGGAATATTCTTTGAATTTTATCAGGTTAGAAAAAAAGAACCAGATGGAATGTCGCTCCCAGCGTGATCAGAAGCGTCGCCTGAAAATAAATTTTAATCAAGAAAAAAAAATTTAAAAATAAAAAATTTTAAAAAAATAAATTTACTTCACCTGAATTTGCACCACCTTCGACAAAGCGCCTCCGATTGCCTGAAAACAATGCAAGAATAAGCAAGAACAAATGGTGAGGTCTAACCTGATAAAATTCAAAGAATATTCCAGCACTTGCCGGTTCTTGTATGAAAATGAAGATGAGAGAGAAAATTACTTTCACTGCGCCTGGAATAAACCAGAGTGCTTCCCATGATTTGATTATTGCCATGCAACTCACACGAATTAATCATCAGCGTATGGAATGATGGGTCGAGATTGATTCTGCGTCTTTTGAAAGCGAGAATGTAGATTATTCTAAAACGATTTAAATATTTTTGAGAAAAAAAACTAATAGCGCACCTGATGTAAAGAAGAAGTGTCACCGCCATCACTACATCACAACCGATAGTCAGAGCCTCCATTTTCCTATTATTTTGAGGTTATTCCAAAATGATACGAGAGATACAGACGACAACTAGACCAGATACACTTGATATTTAAAAATGTACAGACGTTTTCACAGAATCAAAACGAAGAATCATTCCCACAGACGTGGTGTTTTGCATGAACGTAAGAGCGCAAGAAACATCGCCTAGATTTGCAAAAAGACTTTCAACGAATAATAGCTTAGCAAACTCTCACGCACAACAATCGTCATGTTAAGTCTATTTAGAGTCACCCTAAAGTCGAACATCTTAGCTTCGAGTGGTAACTGCAAATTGATAACATATTCTCCTCCCATTCCTCCGGGATTTTCTTTATAGTACTCGTGTCTTGCGGTGTTCACTTTATTCGAGAGATTGCGCTATAAAAACGATGTTAGAAAATAGAAATATTGGAATCAATTATCAAGGATCCATTGACAAGAGAAAACTTGTCGGTATAAGATAAATATTTTTACAGAGTAGATATCGTATGAAAGCTTTCACGAAACAAGCTTATGAATTTACATCGACTGAGAAGCGATAGAATCGTACCAGTGACCTAAGGATCTACAATCCTCCGCTCAAACCAACTGAGCTATGGCTGGAAATGATTGTCGGATATCTTTTTTTGCTTTGATTTTTTCTTTGATGCAGAAACACTTCGTTATCTTCCAGATGTGACAATAAAAAGGCGATAAATAATATGAATATTTATAACATAGTAATGATGTGAAAATGTGTTATCAGTGACCATCAGGATAATCAAACTAGAATCGTTGCCTGTTGAATTTGTAGTTGGGTGAGCTCGCACCAACGCTAACGGTCCCTTTCGGTTGTGATGAATAAGCGACAGAGCCAGGGCCAGAGCCGGACGATAGCGAGCGCCCAAAGACGGCTCTACGGACCTGAACAGGGGAATACTATCGGTTATCGCAAGAAAAAAACAGAAACCTTCGAAAACGCAAAAATCAGAACCCATGATATCAGCACGTTATTGATGACTGTGAGAAAGCTGTAATTATTATCATGCAAAGTCTAATGAAACAGCTAACGTGATAGGAAAAACTGCTTACCGAAAGGTAATCGAAAACCCCAGCTTCGAGAAAGGCGATTTCCCAGTTGTGAAAATATTGGCGAACACGAAGATAAAGAATGCCACCAATAGCCATGACCCTGGAAAAATATTTTGAATTGAAGGGGAAATCTTCTTCACACCGATGCTGATAATCAATGCGGCTATCGTAGTTCTCATCACGCTTCTGGTCATTTTCCGCGCTTCCGAGGTCCCGGATCGTAGTTTCTGAACGATGCGATTTTTCTTGTTCCAATATTAAAATTTAATGAATGACATTTACCAAGAACCGTCGGAATTCCAGGCACATTACAACATAGCAGATGAAATTGAGGAACTCGGCGACCGCTGCAACCCCGGTACCTCCGACCTGAAAAATGTTTTAAACCATATATAAAAAAAAAAAAAGAATAATTACCGAATAAATCATGAAGAAGTTGCCGACAAGAGAAAATTCTACGCCCTGAGTTCCGAAGACGTTAGAATTAATCTGAAATTTATCCGATGTGTGGTCCTTGTCAGACAATTAATTTTCTTCAGAAGTGTCGCCTAAGATTGATTTTTATTTTAACTTTTAATTATACATAATATTTACCTGTATTTGCACAACCTTGGACAGTGCGCCGCCGATGGACTGAAAGTGAAAAAAATAATATTTGGAGAAATCATGGGGTGAAATACCTGATAAAAATCGAACAATATCCCAGCACTGGCAGGTTCGATGATGAAAATGAAGACCAGGGGGAAGAGTATGTTTATTGAACCTGAAATTCAGCACGAATTGCTCATCAAATTCCAATTTTATTTTATGATTACTCTGAAACTCACACGAATTTATCATCAGCGTATGGAAGAATGATCGAGGCTTAGTTTGCGTCTCTTGAAGACCAAAACGTGGAGAATTCTGAGAAAAAAAATGCATTATTTTTCGATTGATATTTCATTGTGATACCGAATATGCAATGGAAGCGTGACAGCCATTACGACATCACATCCGATTGTCAGCGCTTCCATGTTCTGCAATTAGAAATTTTAAACACTCGAAGATTGCTACGCTCCCGGCTGCCTATGCAATGTGTGGACACGCACATATGACCTTGGTGAACGGGAATGACGCTAGTGCACATCTGCGTCGAAAACGTGTTTTGCATGATAGAAAAACGTTACATAGCATTTTCTATAGAAAATCTCTAACGTAAACCCCCAAAAAGCGCTAGACTTCCAATGCACAATGCCTCTGAAATAGGGATGGCCTCGTAAGAAGTGGTCGGGATATTTCGACGAGAGCTGATGTCTCCGTAATATATTAGCAAGTGGAGATGTTTCGTGAGGAAAGAAGAGATGCATGCAAAGCCATCCCAAATCAATCCCAAAGCGCTAAGCGAAAACAAGATTTGCGAGGCAAATATGCACCAACTCTATGATCCTTTCTAGTTTCGCCAGCTACAATCTGATATTGTTTTCTTCGCACAAGTAACCCGGTTCCACTCCATATCACATGAGCTAGTCAACGATTGGCACACTACAAATATGGTGATGTTTCAAAAAGTCAAACAAATGAAAAATGATGTAACTGGAAAATCTAAGCGAGACTTCCCGAGTAGTACGGATGTCTTTGTATTCCAGGTTCAACAAGGATGAGTGAGAAGTCTTTGCCGGAATCATCAAACTACTGGAACTCACAATCAAAAGGGACATAAATCTTTAAAATACGGCGTAAGCAGACGAAAGAACTCAGAATATGATTTTGTAATTATTTTCCATGTATAGCCAACCATCGTTGGCGTTGCATAATCTCATATTTTGAGAGAGAGACTTAAAACTCAGCTCAACTCGTTACTCAGGTAATTCATATGAAATTGTACAACGATGAAACGTTTTTTATTGTACACATTACACATACATTTACATTTATCATGTCAGGCAGTTGACGCCAGATGGGGATGGATGGTTTCAGATAGGTTTCGGGTCGGTTCTTCGTTCGAGAGAGAATCATTTCGTCTGGGTGGGGGTCAAGGGATCGGTCTTCTTTCCATTCACAGACCCAAGAGATTGGCTGGAGAAAGGGTTGCGATCATCCAGGACGATAGGACTTGATGTAGAGTGTTCATTGTTGATGATGGAAGAAGGCTCCCGTGATTTTAGAACTGAGTCCACCAAACTCGAGTCATCAATCGCGAAACGAGACTCGACGAGAATGGTATCTGAGGGACCAAACATCAGAGTAGGTCATACCCATCACACGGTGACCAGAGTCCGGCTTGGATGGGGATTCCGATCTTGTTGAGTTGATGGAGTAGACGAGGGGAACTAGAGGGATTCCATTCTCTATCAGAGAGAAATGGAGAAGGACCGCTCGCGACGACTAACAAAAACGAGAAATGATATTGTACACGCATCGGCAATAATCAATCGCTTTTTTAATAATTCGTAATTACTATGACTTACGTGCTCCTATCCACAACATCCACACCACTACAACTCTCTGTTTTTCTAATGAAAACGAAAGTGTTTGCTATGATAGGCTCGTAATGGTTTACTTGAGAAACAGGTCAATGTTTTCCACGAATTCTTCGCGCATTCTCACTCCTCACGGTATTAATGTCATTTCGGATCTCTACATTCCGCCCACGATCTCGCCGGCTATACAGACGAGATAGCGTGAATAATTAAGCGACATACAGACTACCACAAAACCAAAAAAGAAGGTGTGAGCGCATGATGAGCGTGTGATGTTGAGTAATAGGGACAGATCGAGATCAGTAGGTTTTGGTTTTTGGCTCTCTCTATTCCGCACACTATCTCGCTGGACAGAGAAACGAGAGAGTCTGCTAGATGAGGAGAATCAAAACGACATCACTAGAGAACCGCTCCTCGAGTCGAGACGAAGTGGCTATAAAAGGGGAGTATCTCGAAATAGCGTTAGTGTTCTCAGCAATGATTGACCGGGTGATCTTGTTATCTCTTCTTGTTTTACGATCCTCGTCCATATCACAAGTGAGTTTCACGATATTGTTATCGGGCAACTTGATGGGATTCAGCAATTTCGTAGAAAAATCGTTTCATCAAGTCACACATCCGAAATCTTCAATGTGACGTTGCAGATAAAGTCAACGATTATCGTTGCAGTATTCCTGGCAAACCTCCCGTCTCATCTCCCACCTCACGAATGGCCCCGAAACGGGTGAGGCGCTGAGGTTTCTAGAAGAACTGTGCGATGACTATGGCCCTCGACAAACAGGAAGCAAGAATCTGGAGAAGTGAGTATGAAGTCTCAGGTCATTCTTTCAGATTGTTTTCCTCCTCGAAAAGAAAAGTTAGCTGGTACGAGTGATGGCATGAGTTTCATCGTGCTCGTATCAACTGGCCACCGCCATTGAATTCGATAGTCCAACCGTTGCCATGGAAATAAATAATGGAATAAATGGTGCAATATTATCTTGAATCTCCATTCATATTCAGAGCCATCGATTTCGTCGTTTCCAAGCTGCGCGACGACGGCTTCGACAACGTGCACACCGAGCGAGTTGTTAATCTGCCCTACTGGGTCAGAGGAGACGACAAGGTGGAGATGATCGGTTAGTATTTTTGATAATTTAAATTTTTTCGGGTTCACGTGCATTAAATGAGGAGAAAAGTGCGCTACGTCGGAAGAGAACTTTAGGGGGCGAGAGAAAGAGATACGGTATTGCGAAATAGTTCTCATCCGACCTAGCGCCAAGAATATGTAGTTTTCCAGCTCATTTCACCACAATGTGAAAATCACAATGACGTGGCGCGTACTTATCCCTTTCTCATCACATGAAAATAGAGAAAAGTTCAGCTGTCAATCAGCGATGGTTAGTGTCAGATCGCGTCTCAGCACATTCCTTTCTTCTCTTTTCGTTTATCTCTCGAGAGAATTCGCGAGAGATCGCATTTTTGAGATAGAGGTAAAGAAAAAAGTAAGTGGAACCGAGCAGGGCGTTCACAGACAAATCGGCGACGCGATTAGCTCGAAATAGCGCGCTGGAACATTTTGATGCTCGCTTCACCGTGAATTGGCTAATCGAGGAGATTCGTCATTCTGCGGAGAAAAATATCATTTTAAAAATATCTGATGATCAGCGAACATTGCAATCGTATCACGTTCTGATATTCACCTGAGCAAATGGATATTTTCGTTTTTTAGAAGTTTCCAAAATATTGAGATAGCACAACTACTTGGTGTTATTATCCAAGAGGGGGGCAATTCGATTTTGAAACAAATTTCCAGAGCCCCGTCACCACAAGATCAACGCGCTCGCAGTCGACGGAAGTCCATCGGGATTCGTCGAGGCAGAGGCCGTGGTGGTGAGGAGCTACGGAGACCTGGCGGTGAGTTCCTTTTTTGTGCTATACAGTCCGGTCAGGTCCCAATGTGAAAACTGGACTCCCCGGGCATCCCCGGGCGTCCCCCCGTGTCCCCTGGCCTTCTCACGCCTCGGGGAAGTAATAAACCCAGTTGAATTTTTGAAAGTCGATTAGAGGGGATACTGAGCTATCGATTCATGTTTACATATTTTAGAACGCGTTCTATGTTGTTCAGCAGGAAACGGGGCGAATAGTGGTACAACAAAATATAAATTTAAAATAATTCAAGCGTAACTTTTTTTATTTCACATTTTGGTGAGCTCTGGTCTAAAAAAACGACTTCTACGTGTGAAAATATGTCGGAAACAACTATATTCAGATAGTTCCGAGAGTTCGACTTTTTGACCACAAAATGACCATGATATGAAAAAGTCATGAAAAAGTTGAAAATTATTTATTTCATAATAATATAACTATAGATGATTCTGGTGCATTTTTGCACGAGAATTCCGAATTTCACAAATTCAATGTGGTTTATTACTTCCCCGAGGCGTGAGAAGGCCAGGGGACACGGGGGGACGCCCGGGGATGCCCGGGGAGTCCAGTTTTCACATTGGGACCTGACCGAACTGTAGATGTTCATCTTGGATATTTGATGTTTACTGGGAGAATATTTCTCACAATTAATGAGAATTGACAGAGTGAGCGATGGATGCGAAATAGCTGTTTATCAAAGGACATTAGTAATTATGCACGGGATTGTTGTGAAACTCGGAGATGTAGTCATCACGGGTGAGCTGTTGAAGTGGTTCCTTAGCTCGAATCTCGTCAAAATCATCCCGGGTAACTCGAAGGTCTGAAAACGGTACCATGCCAATACGATCTCGAACAATTGGCATTTGGGCGGATGAGAACTATTTCGAAATAGCGGCTCTGTCTCGTTCTCTCTCTCCATCTTGTTCTCATCCGAGTAAGCGCTGAGCAATTAGTAAAATGCAGATTGATAGTTGCATAACTCTCTTTTCACGAGGTTCGACCTGATAGACAAAGTCCAGTAGCCGCAAGTCGGACCCACAGCTGCTCGTCTATCATAGATAGAATATCCATAGAGAGAGAGTTCGGGCCAGAAGCCAGATGCCAGATTTTTATTCTTTGTCTGAAAAACAAGTGTTTTGAAGTATTTCAGACGTGCACAGCATTACTTATAGTTTAAATGTATAATAGCAATACTTTTCACATGTCAGGGTCAGTTCATATTGACCTCACCGATTGATCAACTCACGTAGGAGTTCAGTCTATCCTTGTCTTTCTCTTTGGTGCAGTCTGCACCAATCTGCAGAGGAGCGTAGAAATCCGGCTCACAGTCCCAGATGCAGTAGTTCTGGTCCATCAACCGGTTGTATTGCTTAGAAGTGATGGCTTCGTGGCAAGTTGCCGGGTCCTGAATGAAAACTCCGTAAGCATTATTGGAACCAAATCAAGACACCAAAGTATCATACAAATCATAATTTCGAATTAAACCTTGACTATGTCGATAAGCTTCTCGTTGAAGTACACCCGAACCATTTGCTCCTTCCCGTCAGGTCTTCCGACGCTGGAATGCAATACCTCCGAGTCGTACCCTCCAACTTGAGGTGACAATGAAGCTTATCGCCTTGTTTCCTAACACATGTATAGGCTAAAACTTAAACCTCCTTCCTAACCTTTACTCCAAACTCGTGGTCAGGAGTATTCGGGTTGTTTTCGTTGTTCAAAAACCGATTTCTTACATCTGAAAGTGGTTGATGGTCGTGCGATCCGGGCCCGCCCACCACATTGAGTGGTCCCGTGCTTCTGGATTTGTAGGATCATTTGGATCGGCCCAGTGATTGTTGTCATCTGGAATTATACAAACGTTTTGATACTAGAGATGCTGGATCTAAATGATGCTATCCCAATAACCGCACTCTCTCGTTTGCCAAAAAGGCGAGAGAGCAGAACGGTCAGATGACTATTCGAACCGGCAATACTAGTTTGGCCCATCCTCTCACCTCGCTGGGTCACATTGAACAGGTTGTGGCCTTTTGAGGCTCCGATGCTGTAGTGGAAGTATTTCTGGCACTGATTGGCGCAATCCACAGAGGCAGGCTCCTGCGCACCCGTAACAGTGACCTCACAACCACGACGGATTCTCAATACCCCTGCTCTTGATTGGATAATAAAATTATATGAAACGTGTTAAAAACGAAATTCACACCTAACAGAAGAAGAAGCAGCATGCTTTCTCGACTGAAACCTTCGCTGAGAAGCAAATATTTATAGCTAACAATCACAAAAATGCTCGTTATTGACGAAACCCAAACACAAAAGAGTCGGAACGACGCTTCAATGGATGAGTCAGGTTCTTCCTCTTCGGCAGATTGCTAAGATTGTTTTAGTGTTTGTATTTTTTTCGTGCAGGGAAGGGGGACAACGCCGAACACCTGGCGGTGCAGTTTGGTCTGCATTTGGTAAGCTCCTTCGATGTAGGGCCATTGTTTCTGGCATTGCTTGTCGCATTTCGAGGGCGTAGAGTCCTGGCACACTTTCAGCGACAATCTGAAATGAAAGGTGAATCAACGATCGGAATAAACTTCAGCGAAAATAAACACTCACCACCATGTAGAAAAGTAATCATTTCTGACCGAGCGAAGGATTAGTTGTGAAGCTACCTTTTTTTTAGCTGTCCATCACAATAGATGCTCGTTATTTGAAATCAATTAACCGAATACATATTTTTCCAGCGCATAAACTACTCCGGCAAGATCGTTGTGGTCGCCGAGCCGTACTACGGTTATGGAAGGTCGTGGCAGCTGAGGTAATCGTGGTGATCTTATCCGAGATGGTGTCCATTTAACTCCGCACCATTTATAATTTACGCTGGAGAAACTATTTCATACCTTTGATAAATCAAGGCCATCTACTCCTTACGAGCCTTTACAAAAGAAATCATATGCTCTGCACTCGATCATGAGCGAAAAAATGTAATATAACAAAAATATCTCGTATTCAGAAGTGCATCCCGCGTTCTCGGTGACCGTGGCGCCCTGGCGGTTCTTCTTGCCTCCGCAGCGCCTCTTTCTCTGTACACGCCGCACACTGGGAATGGAGCCAGGGGGGAGTATTAGGGTCTAGTTTAGCGATGGCAAATCGGATCCTCACTCTCCTCATTTCGCGTGCTCTCTTGTTTCTCTGATCTTTGAGAGTGCACGCGAATGGAGGGGATTCGGTTCGGGTTTTCCATCTCTAGTGTTTACTCGATAATTATCAGTGAAACAAATATGAATGCAAGGGTAAAACCTAAAAGAAAGTGGGTTCGCGGGCTCAAATCGCGAGTCAATTAGTTTTTTTTTAAAAGATCGGTCCTCAATGATATTGCATTCTTTGGTTATGAATGAATTTAAAAGAAAAGTGAAACATACATGATTCAGATCCATCAAACCGCATTATTTCTCAAGCATTCTGTTCTTCACTCTTCCATTCCAGGTTCCCGCATTCCCTCACTGAGCATCACCACTGAGGAAGCGCTGATGCTGGCCAGGTTGTATGAGAGGTGAGAAAGTTCTTGAAAATCAGTCACTTTCGCTTTCGCGCTTTTTATAATATTTTTCTAATGCACCACGAAATGAAAAAGGTCTGTTTTAAGCGCTTAGAATGCTAGCTCACGCATGTTCAAGCAAAATATAATAATAACACGAAACTGTTACGAAAAAAAGCTGCAAAAGAAAAGCTTCCTATGCCGGGAATCGAACCCGGGCCGCCTGGGTAAAAACCAGAAACCCTAACCACTAGACCACATGGGAGGACGAGACTTCCACTGTTAGAGCGTTATTTATTAAGAATGAGAAATACATTATGTGGAGACGGTTGGTTGAATCACCTTGTTTATTCAGAAAGAAACGCATCGTTCTCCGTCTCGATGTCAGAAGCAGAGATATGCCATACAAGACGAGCAGCAGGAACGTCGTCTTTGAGATCAAGGGTGAGGCTTAGCTTCTATGACTGTAAATCTAAAGACCACAGGGTCGAAAGCCGATTTCACTCAGTCAGGCAAAAAGTAGTGCTAGAGTACCCCTCAGGGACCCAATAACATCGTACATTTGGCCGTTTGCCGATTTTTCAACTCATTGTCGAGAAACAATTGAAAATGTGATCTCGAGGCTCCCACTATGCATTACTCGTCAAATCCACCCTCACACAATCATGTAGCACACGTGACATGAGCAAAGACATGGTCTTGTGGCTCAATCGGTAGCGCGCTCGTCTATCAAACCCGAAATCACAGGTTCGACCCCCATCCTATGCAGCCAGTTTTGCTAATTGTCAAGATAAACAACGGAAGTCGGAATACGAATAGGCGCGTACTATCCTTTTGAACGTGTTCGGCAAATCAGAAACACTTCTGAACGATCTGCGAGCGGCGCATCAGCGTACGAACACTTGAAAGCCATATTTCCCCTATCCTTGACCCTTTACCTTTAATTTTGACCTACTTAACGGTGATCAATCACGCTGCGCCTCGGGTCATTTGTGAAGGATCCTCAGACCTACATAACACGCTTTTGATCGACTAATTTAGTTGAGAATCCGACTTGCGGACCTCTTGCGGATTTTTGGCAAATCTCTATCCCTCCCAAGTGGGCGGAGCCTGTGGTCTCTATCTAAATCTATGACTTCTTCCTTCTTCACGAACTTTCCGAGTACAAATGCATATCAGATTTGTCGATTCGGTAACATGAGCATTATGCATCATAATGTATGCTTCGCAGGTTCCAAGAAGCCTTCCGAAATCGTGCTCATCTCGGCGCACATTGACTCGTGGGACGTCGGACAGGTTATTTTAGATCTCATTCCATATTTCTGATAGAAACCACTGATAGAAACCAAGATAATAGACATGATACGTTGATCAGATATGCAGAAGAAAAAAATTTCTCTAGTACATCCGAACTTTTATTCTCGCTTGTAAATCTCGATATTTGTTTTTCAGTGAGCGAGTTTGGTTATGTTTCAGATAAGGCATAAGACAACATTCTGACTTTCAAAATTGATAGACTCCACTGTTCATCTCTTGAACGTAATAAATGTAATGATTTTGCAGGGCGCAGTCGACGATGGCGGAGGAATCGCCTCCATCCGATCTGCGATGAAAGCCATCAAGGACCTGGCGGCGGAGGACCTGCGGTTCAGGTAAAATAACAGTACGGATTTGCACAAAATATCCTGAAAACATCAAATTCGTGATTTGTTTTTGCACTGATTGCCGAGAACACAAAGATAATGCAATCTGAGACGTTGAAATTATGCGCTGACATCTTTTCGGTTTCGCCTATGGCTAAAATTTACAGGCCAGAAAGGACTATTCGCGGCGTCTTCTTCACAGCTGAGGAGCAGGGCTACCTCGGGGCGAGGTTGGATACAAATGTCCCAGAATCGAATACTGCTTTCTCCGTGATGCAATGCGCAGTCTTCGGGATATGTTTATGTGTTTGCTGGGTTATGTTTCAGGAGCTTTTCAAAAGCCGGGATGAATGGTGAAAATCGATTGTTGTTTACCTTGCTCCTAAAACAAAATACAATTTTTTTTCAGAGCCTACGATGACGCACACAAGTCGGATAACATCATCTTTGTCGCTGAGACTGATATGGTAATATTTTAATTATCATTAATAATAATTAAAATAAAATAAAACAAATTATTATCTCGCAGGGCGCCTTCCGACCTCGACTCGCCAACAGCACTCTGAGGTTCATGGGCGATACCAGAAAGGCATGTTCTCATAGGTTTTGCAATAAACGTCGAACAAGAAAATCACAAGAGAGTAGGATATCGTTTATAATGTTGATCTTTGATCTCTTGCAGCAACGGCGACTCGAAGAGGTTGCAGCTCAGCTCACAGCTCATAATATCCCGATGCGGGTGAACTACAGCGATGCGCAGGTTGGCATTCAAGCCTCCAATTACCATAAATGATAGATAATTATTAGTTATTATAATTATTAGATAAATGGTAAAGTTTCAATGTTTCCTGTGAAAGTTCGTTTAGGTTTCAGTGATCAGCAAAGAACGAATGGAACTGTGATTATCTGGTATCAGGTTTATTATCAAGAAAAAGAAAAATAGAACAAATGACGTTTAGTAGAGAGAGATTGGGCGACATATTTATTTGAGAATTTTAATTTATTTAGGGTGACGTCTACAACCTTGCGCAGCCTCGATCCATTCCTGCAGTGAATTTCGTACCGGATAAAGGTTTGTTAATATTTTTGGCTTAATGAAAATGAGCTGTTTTCTCGTAAAAAAAACAAGTTCAGGGGGTGACCACTTCTACTTCCGATACCATCACTCGGCCGCAGACTACGTTAGCGTCTTCGAGGAGGTAGTTTAGAAATTGATTCAACTAAAAAACAATTTTGAAATAATGTCGGCGATCAACACTAGCGTATTTAAAGAGTCAATTGATTAGGCGAGAATTTGGGAAAAAAATAAAAGTATTTTAGCAATTATTTTCAGGGTGACCTCGAGTACACTGCTGCAGTTTTCGCGACGATGGCCAATGTGATCGCGAACCAAGACAATTGGTGGTGAAAACCAACAGAGATCAAAGATCAACCCGTTGCTTCTTTAAACTCTTTATTCAAATGCCTTTCTGAAAGATCAAAGATCAAGTTATCCTTTTCTTCTATATCTCTCTACCATCACAATGGTGAAGAAAAAAATAGGAGATGTCTGTACAAAACTTTCGGTGCAATGTAACATAAATGTACATGATTCATGATAAACGTTTTCAATGTTTCTCACAAAGTTTTCATCCCGAAAGTGAATATGTTTCAGCCACAAGAGTTGGAAAGGTTCTCAATCCAACTCACTGTGATTTTCATAAATAATTCTCATACTATTGTCGGTGTTGAACGATTTATTTCACGAAGATATGTGAAAATATGCATTAAATAAGGAATATAATCGAAATTTCATATATTAAATCAGGAAAAGAGTTGACACATGCAATGAAACAATTGAGAAAACTGCAAAAGAGGAGCTTCCCATGCCGGGAATCGAACCCGGGCCGCCTGGGTGAAAACCAGAAATCCTAACCACTAGACCACATGGGAGGACGAGTGATCAGCTGTTAAAGTGTTCTGTATTGCATTATAGTTACCTTTTTGAACATAGATTCCAAGACGAAAGGCTATTGGTGCGCACATGCTATGTTTTATTTTAATATTGCGAAATTGACAAGCAAAAAGAAAAGCTATACTATTTATTTGATATTCTTTAGAAATGCAGGTTCAGAATATGAGGCCGTTCGCCTTATTTTCGAGCAAATCCGACTAGGTCTGTCACAGCTCAAAAAAGTAGATTCCCTGAAACTATGTGGTTTGGGGTTATCGAGGGTGCTGAAGACGATGGGTATATCCATTTGGCCCCTAGATTCCTCGTTGGCTCCAGACGATGTCACGTCGAAATCACGTTTTACGTACTACTCGGCTTCCAAAGTGGCTAATTTTAGACTAAAATTGTTCCTGGGGTAGAATTGCATGGCGAACACGCCTGTTTAGTTTATTTTTCATTATTTTCAAAAATTCGAATTTTTGGAATGTGATTTTAGCGCTGTGCGACCTACAGAGATCGATCGGGCGTGTCGAGAGGATCACAATCCTATATTTTGAGCAAAATCTGTCATCAACAACAAATTTGCGCTAACATAAAGTAATCGGAATCGGCCAGGAAACGAGGGTCTCCCCTCTTCCCTCCCCTCCCCGACCCTATTCCCAGGTCAGATGGGCGAGAGAGTGTGGGGAATCGAGAGAGCGCGCATGTGAGGAAGGGGATTGAAGAGGGGATACCCTCGTTTCCTGGCCTATTCCGATCACTTTATGTTAGCGCAAATTTGTTGTTGATGACAGATTTTGCTCAAAATATAGGATTGTGATCCTCTCGACACGCCCGATCGATCTCTGTAGGTCGCACAGCGCTAAAATCACATTCCAAAAACTCGAATTAAAAAAAAAAATATTTTTGAAAATAATGAAAAATAAACTAAACAGGCGTTCGCCATGCAATTCTACCCCAGGAACAATTTTAGTCTAAAATTAGCCACTTTGGAAGCCGAGTAGTACGTAAAACGTGATTTCGACGTGACGTCGTCTGGAGCCAACGAGGAATCTTGGGGCCAAATGGATATACCCATCGTCTTCAGCACCCTCGATAACCCCAAACCACATAGTTTCAGGGAATCTACTTTTTTGAGCTGTGACAGACCTTGCTCGAAAATTAGACGAACGGCCTCATATGTTGTAGTTCATGGAAATAATGTCAGATACGATAAAAACAATTCAAGTACAACAGGCAGATCATATCATAAAAATGAACTAAAATTTATTGTGGAATTCATATTAAGAAATTCATATGAGTACTACGGAGGAAAACTATATCAACAAAACAAAGGTATTCCGCAGGGAAATAATGCGTCTCTCCAAATCGCGGATCTAACTTTAGCCGTTATGGAGTATCAATACATTCGTAACAACATCGGAGTGGGGCATTCGTTTTCATTCAAGCTCAATCGGACCTTCCGATATATCGATGACTTATTTCATATTTCGGATCGAACCGATGAATTCATTGGAATGACCTCAGATATGAATCATCCCTCACTCACTCTTGAGAAAACCCATACAAAACCGAACGAATCAGCCTTTCTTGATCTATTGATCAGAATCTAGCTCGGAGGGAGGGTCGAAATCTCACTATGCAATAAGACAGATGACTACTCCTTCTCAGTCATTAGATATCCCCATTTTGAGTCTAACATCCCAATCTTTATGGGGCTGAACACACTACATGGCGAGATGGTCAGAGTTTTCCGAAATTGCACATCCTTTGATCACTTCGCAGATAGAGTAAAACAACTCATTAAATACTTCATTTATATAAAATATCCGAAGGAAATTGTACCTTTTGGTCTTTCTCCCTCCCCTTCGCCGGGACGTGGTAGATCAGGGACACTCACTTCTCCTCTCATCGGGGTCAATCTCTCGCAGTTGTTTACTTCATTCTCTGGTCCCCTTTTCAATCCATCAGGTGTTTTCGTCTTTTGTTTCCCTTCATATTATTAGGTTGTTTGTCGTTTTTACTTTCGCAAATCATCTATCTATCTCTTCCCCGATCCTTATTTTCTTTACTCACGCTGGGCATCGTGCTGATGAAGTCCACCCAGCGTGGGGCGGTTGAGTGTACGCGACTCAAAGGACTGAAACATCCAACCGCTGACCTTAGGAAGTTTCCTTATTAAGATCTCTTAGGCAGTTGTTCTCTATCACTCGCGTATCAAACCAAATTCCTTTATAATTCACCTTGATTTTCCGCAGCAAGATCGCATAAATAATTCTCATACATGACTATTGTCGGTGTTGAACGATTTATTTCACGAAGATATGTGAAAATATGCATTAAATAAGGAATATTATCGAAATTTCATATATTAAATCAGGAAAAGATTTGACACATGCAATGAAACAATTGAGAAAACTGCAAAAGAGGAGCTTCCCATGCCGGGAATCGAACCCGGGCCGCCTGGGTGAAAACCAGAAATCCTAACCACTAGACCACATGGGAGGACGAGTGATCAGCTCGTTAAAGTGTTCTGTATTGCATTATAGTTACCTTTTTGAACATAGATTCCAAGACGAAAGGCTATTGGTGCGCACATGCTATGTTTTATTTTAATATTGCGAAATTGATAAGCAAATGCGTGTGAAATTGACTAATAAACAACAATGTCCAGAATTCCAAGCTCATTGCTCATTACACATCATTTCTTGACTTATTCATAGCAATAATACTTTCATACAACACAAAGCAACTCAACAACGTTGAAAATAACTTGTGATCCTTTAACACGGAAGTTGTGGCGATGATCTCTAGTCCGAGAAGCTTATTGATACACAGCTATTGTTCCACCCTGCCTGTGTCATGGACATGACCAAGTGGATTTGCATGAGCTGGTCAGACGACACATGGCAGTGAAAACACCTCTATTTGATTCAACACTTCCCTGTCCGATAATTAATGATCATCTATGACATGATGCCACTTCGAAAGCTTCTCTGTGAGACATGAGAACTATGGTGGACGAAATGCGTAGTTTTAGATACGAAACATTATGACGCAGAATTTTTCGCAGCTATTGAGGAACACCTCAATTATCTGACGAAAATCCCAACACGATCTGTGATCTCTGACTTGGTGAGATTCGGCAATTGTTCTGTCAATGTTTTCGACAATCCACTCGTGATCATGTCACCAAAATTCCTCTCCGACTTGCTACTATAAAACGGCTCGCATCTACCAGGAAGCACATTTAACCCAATCCTCTTCCTTCAGTAAAGCAGAATGCCTGACCTCTCATCTCTCATTCTTCTCGCCCTACCACTGCTGGCTCAGACAGCTCCTCACATCCACAGCCAGCCCGGAGTTGGCGGGGTGATCGGGTTCGGAAGCAATGGTCGGTTGTATCTCTCTAACTCCTACTTCAAAGCCCGTATTTCCTAATTCCTGGTGCACATTTTACAAAACATTCTGCTCTTGTTTTATCCGTTATTCTATGTGTTTTGATTGTTCTATAATTGCAGACTTTGACGACGCACCGGACGCCGCGGGCGATTTCGGAGTGAGCGTCAAGCCCTACTGGCAACTTGCCGCCAACCTCGGACAGGCATTCGGATGTGAGCGCAATCAATGGATTAGTGACTGCAAATCGGCATTGACTATCCTCATTTCGCGCGCTATCTCGTCGGTCAGAGAAACGAGAGAGCGCTTAAATCGAGGAGAGTCTCATGCCGCTGTGTCATCACTACAATGGATGGTTTGACTGTATCTCACTATTCTCAGCCGCTATCAATGACACCGTCCAGTCGCTTGCGGACGGGCACAGAGCCATCGATCAGACTGTGATCTTCGGCGTTGCCAATGCAACCAAGGCCGGCCTAGACATACGTAATTTTTTAAATTTTTTTTATTGGTACACCCCAACGGGTGTGACGTAATATCTATGTGCATTGCATAATACGTCGTTCTGTACTCTATACTAACAGCCTCTGGCCTTTCCTTACTCATTCGAATCTTATACAGTCTCGAATGGTGGTGCCACTCTCGCCAGCGCTGCTGCTGAATTCATCGAGGCGCTCGGGAATTCCGCCACCGGACTGGGCGAGGCACTGGGTCCCCTGAACTTTGGTGCTCATGCAGAGGAAGAACTGTCGGTGAAGAACGCATTGGTCAAGTGAGATACATACTTTAATGTAACCCCATAACATAGGCGGTCGGATGTCTACGACCTAATGAACCGAAACATCCGGCCGCGTTATCTAGGAAGTGTTTTTGTATATTCCCTCTGATTCCCCTAGGCAGTTTCCTAATCTTCCCTTCCCCGAACCTTGTTTCATTACAATACTTATCTTTCATTCAGATACGTTGGATCTGTTATTGGTGGTGGTAAGCATCCCGTGAGTTTCGAGTCCCGTGAGCGACACTTTTTTTCATCAAGCATGATCTCAGAATCCGATGGCGGCGTTGCGAGATGTGATCGAACTGATTATTTACAATGTATTCTCTGGCAAGGGATCCGTCTACGCAGGCCCTCTTGGTAAGGAAGATAAAGCTAAATGAAGATAATAATTAACGCGATTGAAGGCTCGCTTTCTGGAGAAGGATCACTCAGTGCTCAAGGAAACATCGTTGGAGGGGGAATCGGAGGAGGCACACTTTGAACAATTACGATGTATTCATGCTCGATGCATTGGATTGAATTACAATAAAAATTATTTACGAAGAAAAACCTATAGATTTTTCGACCCCAGAAAGGGGGTTACTGTAACTCCGCCAAAGTCGACTTGAGACGTTAGCTAGTGGTGGCGGTGATCAGTACTCGTGGCCCTTATTTCAAGAAAAAATATGGAAGATATCCATTTTTTTGCCATCCGAGGCCTCTTTCCACTATAGTGTGGACGGTCTCTTGAATCAGGAAAATTTTTGACACACGCAATCAAAACATTGAGAAAACAGCAAAAAATTAGCTTCCATGCCGGGAATCGAACCCGGGCCGCCTGGGTGAAAACCAGAAATCCGAACCACTAGACCACATGTGACGACGATAGCTCAGCGAAAGTTGATAGGCTGTTGGTGCGAATGCAATCACGATAATTTGAATGTCTGCTAAAAAAACAGAGATCCTAACCACTAGCAAGAAACAACAACTTCCGGAATGCTATTTTGATTGAATAACAAAAAGCATGCCTTATTTCTTGCTTCTCTATTCATTTCACATCTCTTCACTCCTCCGGGACGAAAGTTCGAGTTTCAGAAATGCAATTGTGCACTATACATACGATCAAGTATTACACCAGATCAATCTAATCTCTGGAACTTTTCTACTGTTTTTTTTACATCCAATGTTGCTAATTTTTCGATGATTTACATTTTAGACAGCGATCGAATGAGAAGACAACGTCTTCTACTGCTTTAGTTTGGGGGGATGAAAGGCTGTGACAAGAACAATCGATGCAGAAGGGTGAGTTTCACTGATAATATAAGTGTCTGTGCCTCGAGAGCATAGCAGAGAAGTAATGGTCAAATAAGAAGAACAGAAATTGTTGCAAATTGTGTTGTTGTTGAAAATCAAGAAAACTGCAAAAGATCAGCTTCCCATGCCGGGAATCGAACCCGGGCCGCCTGGGTGAAAAACAGAAATCCTATGCACTAGACCACATGGGAGGACGAGAACTCAGCTGCTAGAACCTTCTGTATTGCATTCTAGTTGTCCTTTTGAGTATTGATTACATGAATATATGCAATTTAGATTGAATGCTACGCCAACGTCATTTACTGCTGCAACGTCGCAAGACTGAAAGGTTGTGACAAGAAAAATCGATTAAGAGAGGTGAGTTTTAATGGCAATAGACGATTCTGTGTTGTATCAATCGACTGAATTTATTCTTTATTTTATTCTATTATTTTTTAAACAATGTCAATTTCCCATTTCAGGACTTTATTTTATTATGAACTTAATTACAAAAAATGATAATTGGTTATTATCTTGACAGTGAGATATTTGAAGATGCGGGGAGCACATGTGTCGAGATCAAATACATTAAACCTCGTTGACGGATTCTCGAAGAGTTCTCAATTCTTGCGAAAGATTGAACGCATTTTCTCCTGCGCTGCGGTAAAGAAGTTGTTGATCTTGCTGAGGATTGATTCTGTAATATTATTTAGTTACCTTTGTTATTGCTTCATTATCATTGGAGTGAGAAGAAGTGGATTTACTTGTTTCGAATTCATGATAGATCACGAAAAAATATACAAATATGTAGTATGTCTAGAGAGGAAGAATATCCGACTCGACTTCAAAGTACTCAATATGTTTGGTAATTCAAGAATTGGCTCTCTTCATTGTGGACACTCTTTCGTTTCTCTGATCGGCGAGATAGTGTGCAGTATGGAGAGAGCCAAAACCGAAATTTCATCCCTAGTACTGACCCATGATAGAAAAGATCGTGAAGGTGCAGATGACCGTCATAATGACGAAAAAGAAGATGACGATAACGATGTAGTTTTGAGCGTTCTGCAAAAAAAAGATTGGCTTATCAGGAAAACAGAGGGCTGACATGATACTCATCATGTTGAACGTAACCATATAACACAAGCTATCAAAACAACACTATGACTCATATCAGCCTGACCGATCATGAAACCAACCTCGGACAGCCCATTCAGCTCTCTTATCGCAGCTTTTTCGTCGAGACTATCGATAGGTGCTGCGAACGCGAAAAGAGGTAGGATGAAAATGGAGAGGAGGAAGGTGTTCATTAATCCTGAAAATCAGCACAATATTGATAACTTATAAGGGAAAAGTGAGCGAGCAAGACTACTGGGCGTCTAAGTTAAGACTAGACCAGCTATAGACTTAGTATCACTAAAGGACGCCTTTGCGCCTGAGTTTACGAGCGCTTCCACCTACGACCCGACGACTCTCTCATATCAGCATGATCTCTCGCCTATCAATAGAGCTATCTAGACCGCTCACGCACCCTCTGGCATCGATCTCTCTACTTACAGTATACCAGGTAGCCAAGCAAGAATGGAAGGCTGCGTCCAGTTTGATAGGAAGGTCAGCACTAAAACCTCTGTCCATATCAGTCATGCCTTCCTCTCTGCTTCTCTTCGTCTTCATCGGTCTCCTCCACTGCCCCGTCTCTTCCCTCCTCTTGGAGGACACTAACTTCCAGCTGGGCGCGAGGGAGGTTCACGCACTGTCCAGGGTATGCTTCAGTGATGAAAAATCGGCACCCGACTATCTTCCATTCCCACGCTCTCTCACGGGTCAGATAAACGAGAAAGCACGCGAAATGAGGAGAGTCGGATGCCGATTTGTCATCAATAATATGCTCTAATCTGCCCCCACCTGTAAAATGCCCAAAATATGATGCAATACTTGATTCATTATTAAGAATTTATAAAATTCATTGATGACGATCAATCTCAGAACACCCACGAATTACTAAACTACATCTACTTCACCACGATCCTCGTCACTGCAATGGTGTGGTGTGGTGTGAGTTCCTTTTTTTGCATTATTTATTTATTTTTAATTTAAATTTTATTTATTTATTACACACGAGAAGAACCATGTATTCGTGTGGTTCATGATGCATATTAAAAAATATTCTAATTCAGGCGTCATTGCTGTCATTGTAATGATGATTTGTAGCTGTGACCGTCAAGAGAAGCCTTGACGATGAATAATGAGACAGTCATAAACATGATTTTATTCACCTAAATATATTCATTTATTTTTATAATTTTTTCATCGATCATCACTCAAGGTGCTCCAATTAGTGCTGGGTATCCGTGATAGGAAAATCGTGAATCTGTATTTTATTGCTTACTGTGCTGATAGATAATGTTGCTGTCCGATATTCGTAAATCATAAATATGTATTCCACATCAACAATAACCATTCATTCGAAATCGCAGGTATACATTGGAATGAAGAGGTGCTTGAAGATATATACGAAGTAGGGTTGGCAAAATTAATCTTTGTGCGGATCTTGAATCATTCCTCGCCGAATCACGCGATCAAGAGATTCAATTGAATCGATTATTTGAATCTTCGCTCTAAAAAAAGGATTCCAAAGTCGTTATTTTCCCTCAACAAAAAGAGTACCTAGGGTTTCGATGCTTGCGCATTCGATGATGTTAATTCCGTTTGCGGATTTCAATTTTCATGTTTACCGATTCCATCTACACAAAAGGTTACCGATTTACACAAAAGGCTATTTTTTCAATTAAAGAAGCCGTGTCAGCCATCCGAATGTCAAATATGTCAAATATTCAACCGCGAAAGTCCCTGCCCTATACTAGTCCATGTCATACTGTCAGCGCCGCTAGACACAGTGTGTAGGGACGAGTCCATTCTCCAGTGAGTAAAAAATACTCCGTTGATCTACCCGACTCTGACTCTGGAAGTTACCTCAGTGTAAGCCTCCTCTCCTTACGGTCTCTGGTCTCTCTGCCGCCCTAACCTCTCGTGAAGGGGAGGTCAGAGAAGGGCCAAAAGGTAGCAGAGAAAGGGATCCAGACCACTAATTCGAACAAGAAACGTGTCTAATGAGCTGTACTATGCATAATTTTTATAAATAATTTATCGATTTTTATAAACTCACGAAATCAACAAAAAATGACAGAGATGTCTTGAATTGTAATAGAGAGGCGGAGCTCCGGCACCGAACTACGGAATTGTCATTTATTGTTCTGTTGCTTTTCTCATTTGCACGAATTTGAGTATATTTGACTACACTAATTTGATTCAGAGATTGTTATGGGCGTGTTTCCTCTCCCTTCTCTTCTCAATCCGTCGCCTTTTGCTCGTCCTGACCAGTCGGCCTTTTGCTCGTCCTGACCATCCCTCTCCTCCCCAAACCCCACGCCGCACCCTACATTACCCAGGTGATCCATCCTACTCCGCGTCATCGCCTGACTACTTTAGAATCTTTCCAATCAATGAGAGATGCAGCCACGATCTCTTGTTGACTACCGTAACCCGCTAGAACTCTATCCTTATCCAATTACGGTATTTTCAGTGATGCGATCACTACTCGTTCTCCTCATCGTTCTCGCCCTTCTCCCGCTTGATTAGAACTACCTGTTTGTATGTCGTATTTTTTACATATTCTTTCTTGCACAGTGAAGTCGATATTCAAATTAGAATGCGTGATTCGGGCATTCGTCTCTTCATTCCACACATAGACAGATACCGTGAGGTTGAATCTATTAGACACTGGGCTAGCAGTGTACTCCCGGAGGACTTGTTTGCCTTGATTAACGTGAATACTTTACACCTTTTACCCTTTATTCCACACACTCCGCAATTGCGGACTCTAATTCCGGACTCTAATTCCAATACTTTCAATTGCAGAAGTCCATCAGCTGCGACGAAACCACCCTTCATTGCTTCAATGTGGCTGGAGTGATGGGATGTGACAATAATAATCGATGCAGTGAGGTGAGTTGTAATGAGAATAGAAGTGTCTTTGTCTCGAAAGCCTAGCAGAAAAAATAACGGTGAAATATAAATTTTTTTTTGCAAAAAATAATATAAAACTGCAAAAAATCTTTTTCCCATGCCGGGAATCGAACCCGGGGCGCCTGGGTGAAAACCAGAAATCCTAACCACTAGACCACATGGGAGTACGGTTTATCAGCTGCTAGAGCGTTCTGTATTGCTTTCTTGTTGCCTTTTTGAGCTTCGATTCCAAGACAATCCAATATCACTGATCTCATCACGAATGCTTCAGGGCGCGAAAGAATGTTGCATGGTCGACCACTGCAATGATGGGACGGTCTGGCCTACGGTCCGCGCAGCAAAGAAGAAGCGCGATCCTGCGACCGCTCCGACCCTCTGGCTCGCATCAGTCGCCGACATGATTGCTGCAGTACTAATCTAAGCATCTGTCGTGAATTGAAATAAATAATGTAGAAATAATGAAATAATGTAGATGCAACGCACAAAACATGCGACACAATAGAAACCGATCCCCAAAACAAGAGTTAAATCAATCAACTATAATCTCACGGTGACTGCTCTTCTTCTAATTAACTCCGGAAGCTGCGTAGGGAGTGTCATGGTCTACAAAAGTTCACCTTTTTAACGATATCTTATCCTAAATAGGCGATGAAACACAAGCAAGCACCAATCAAAACATCAGAAACAATCAACAACGTGTCTTACCATTTGCACGAAATTAAATTATTTTGTTACTGTACATTTATACAAATCTATTTTGACTACGATAATTTTATTCGGAGATTATTATTGACGTGTCTCCTCTCCCTCCTCCTCTCATTCCGTCGCCTTTCGCTCGTCCTGACCATTCGGTCGACCATCCCTCTCCTTCCTTGAACACCCCCTACGATACCCAGGTAACCTTCCGTACCCCCATGTCAACCTGGCTACTGTATTTACCGTTCCTGCTCGATCATGTTAGATTGTGGCCATCAGCCACTTCCACCATACTTACAGTACCCTTTCACCAACCAACTACCGTACTTTCAGTGATGCGACCTCTCCTCGTTCTCTCCCTCGTCCTCGCCCTTCTTCCACTCTCTGCCGCTATCAAGTGCCACTGGATGAACAAAGACGATGGAGCCAAGGTTCGAAACCTCAACACGCAACACTCTTTTGAGTACTAGGGTTGGCTAGCCTTAGTGGCGCCGCAACCTCGTCCCCTGAGCATGTGGCGAAATTTGGCCGACGCCGCTACCGCATGCCGAATAGTCGACTCGACTGAGTACGGTAGAAACTCTCAAGATAGATTGATTCAGGGTAATCTGACATGTGAAGCGGGTTCGGAGTTCTGCGTGAATGCAGTCGATGTCGACACCAAGAAATTGAAGGGCTGCACCTCCGATTGCAAGACACCTGTTGTGTGTTGCGGATTATGTAGACGACCCCGCGCGATTTTCCGCAACTCGATGTCATAAAAAAACCTAACGCAATGATTTAAAAAATGTGTGATTATGACGATTTCTCATAGTTGTGAACTACCAATGAGGAAACTTAACATATACGAATTGCTATTCCAGGCGAACTGCTACTCAGTTGCTGATCGATGTTGCTGCAATGTCGACTTCTGCAACAGCGAAGACCCACCCGCGACGACCGTCTCGACCGGCAATGACGTCGATGCCCCGACCACCACCAGCCCCGCCCCCTCCGCCCCTCTCGTCCTCCTCCCGCTCGCTGAAGTCGCAGCCATGATTGCTGCACGCATCTGAGCAGTTCCGGATGAATAGTGAATAAAAAAATATGTATACAAATGTGATGCGTTTTCAATTGTTGAGACTTTCATTAATTTGGTTAATATAGTTTTTAAAAAAAACGTGAAGTGTATCAGTGCTGATTCAAGGTCGCTCTAAAACACAGCAGCACAACGAATCCCGATTTGACTAGACGACAAAAGAAAAATAGAGATAACGTGACTATCCCCTTCTCCATTTCATTCCTCTCACTTACGTTAAACAGTCGGTTGACCATCGCACTCTTCTCTTGGACGCCCCACGTTGCACTCTACAGTACCCAGGTGAGATACCGTGATGCCACGTCGCCTCTTGTTTACCGTGGTATCCGCATCCGGTCAATTAATGCCAAATATTGCTGCCCCTTTCTCCTGATCAATCTGACCAGTACTTTCAGTGATGCGACCCCTGGAGGTTCTCCTCCTCGTTTTCGGTCTTCTCCCGCTCTGGGCCGCGCTCAAGTGCTGGATGCGGAATGATAGCGAGCTCAAGCAGGTTTGTAATTTTTAGCGTAGAATCAGAAACGAATATCATTAATTCGAATGCTCTCCTATTGGTAAGAGAAACCATAATTTGTGCGAAGTCAGAAGAGTCGGACTTCGATTTGCCATCACTTATCTGAATAATATCGACCATAAACGCGCAAACAGCTCTGTTTCAGAAACCTCTCATTCGCAGCAGTCGCAGCCCTAACTGCAGCATCGTCCCGAGCAGTTTCTGATGAATAAAACATGTTTACAAATTAAAAGCTTATTTGTTGAGGCAAGTCGCTGAGCCTCTTGTGATACTGAACTGTTTTGATTCACCGCTTTTTTTTCTATCTTTGGGGTCACGCTATGATTTCAAAGCAGTTATATTTTTCTTCGAGGAATCGTTGAATTTTCAGACCCTTTTTGTCTGCTTCTCTCCTTGTGACAACAAACTCACCCACTCGAGCTTCCTCCGCTTGCTCAAACATAGCTGTCCTCTCTTCTCTTTCTTTACTTCAATGCCCCCAGTCGATTGTTTTTTCTTCGATTCTCTGATACATTGTAAATATGATATTTCAGTTTCTCCGACCTACTCTCGGAGATCATTGCTCTAAGCAGGGAGTACATAATACGTCTAAAAGGTCCAATGTGGAAGCCAATATTGTGAGAAGGGTGAGACAATTATGCGATTCATCCGAGGCTCAATAGTACCTTTCCGTTTGAGAATACATCGCATCTGCGGAGTCTTAAGGCAATCGTTGAAAGACTGCGGAGTCTTTCAACGATTATTTTCCAATTCGATGCCAAATCATCACAATGAGCCATCACATATGGTTGTGAAACGTTTTAGAATGAATTTAATATGTAACCCGATTGGCAATAAATGAATCACTCTGATTTTGTCTTAGACCTTTTCACACACTTCCATCGATGTCGGAGACCTTGAGTAAACAAACACAGTCCTACCTCTCCATTTGCTTTAACATTGCCGTTTTTTCTCCCATTTATTCTTGTATTTATATCAGGATTACATTTTTTCTAGTCCTCTAGGAATCGTAGCAACTTCGAGATCGTATTATGTTCGTTCTTATTTGAAAATGCTCGGAACTAAGTCTGATATTTTACGTTGCACCTATGACGCCGTTTGCCTTATTTTCGAGCAAGGGTTGGCACAGCTCAAAAAGTTCGATTTTCCGAAACTGTGTGATTTGGGGTTATCGAGGGTGCTGAAGACGATGTGCATATCCATTTTATCCCTAGGGACCCGTTATCTCCAGAAGGCGTCACGTCGAAATTGCATTTTGAAGTTCCACTCGGCCCGCGAGAGTGCTAATTTTAGGTGAAAATGTTTCCTGGGGTAGAATTGCATGGCGAAGATGTCTGTCTAGTTCATTTTTCATGATCATCAAAAATAATTTTTAAAACATAAACTTTTCGTGTACTGAAAACAGCGATTGCCACTGTACACCACGCGATCGGGCGTCTCGAGAGGATTACATATCTAAAATTTCAGCCAATTCTGTCATGCGAAACCCGAGATAATCGACTTACAGTGTTTGTGACTGTCAGAGGATCTGACATCTCTTTTGATCTACCGCGCGAGATAGTGTGGGGATATGAGAGAGGGAGGAGAGAGATCGAGGGAAGGTCAGAGACGCAGAGTATGCGCGCTCTCATGTCCCCACACTATCTCGCGCGGTAGATCAAGGGAGATGTCAGATCCTCTGACAGTCACAAACACTGTAAGTCGATTATCTCAGGTTTCGCATGACAGAATTGGCTGAAATTTTAGATATGTAATCCTCTCGAGACGCCCGATCGCGTGGTGTACAGTAGCAATCGCTGTTTTCAGTACACGAATAGTTTATGTTTTAAAAATTCTTTTTTAAAATCATGAAAAATAAATTAGACAGGCGTGTTCGCCATGCAATTCTACCCCAGAGAACATTTTCACCTAAAATTAGCACTCTCGAGAGCAGAGCAGTACGTTAAAATGTGATTTCAACGTGACGTCGTCTGAAGCCAACGAGGCGTCTATGGACAAAATGGATATGCTCATCGTCTTCAGCACCCTCGATAACCCCAAATCACAGGGTTTCACAAAATCGACCTTTTTGAGCTGTGCCTGATTCATCCGAAATTGCTCGAAAAAATAAGACGAACGGCGTCATATAGTGTGCACAGTGTGATTCCGAAGTCTCTTCAGACGACTATACTGTATACTATACTGTATAGTCTGTACTGGGGCCTGACGTTCGTTGCCGACTAGGTCACTACAGCGCATTATGCAGAGTGAAGGATTCGCTAGGCAACAACCATCCAGCAGTTGCCGTTTTTCATATTCTAAATCTTGCATTACCGATAAATTATTATTCAAACAAAGTTATGTATATTCAGAAGATCAATGACGATGCATCAAAACAGAAGAATGGAAAGTCAAGGCAATTAACAATTAGATAAAAAGTTGAACGGCATCACTTGAACTGAGCTCGACAATGATTCGCAATTCCGGAATCGATAATGAAACAAATCAGATGTGAAATTATGTTTTTTTAACGTCTTCACGATCCTTTGTGAATCATCAATTTTCCTATCAACAATGTCCTGGTAGAGTTTGCAGCGCGTGTCTGGTGCAGATAGTATTTGAATTAGCGTTTTGGTTGAGATGGTGGTAAAAGCAGTAGATCCAAAAACCGCCAGAGCAATCCCGAACAATAACAATGACCCTAAAATGTCATAGGGAGCCATGACATTGTTTTGACTGCTGCTTCAATCGATGTCGCAGTCCTTGTGTCAACAAACTCTCCCTCTCCAGACACCCCTCTTACTCAAACATCTGAGTCATCTCTCCTCTGTTATTCTTCATGCATCTGTCTCTTTCCTTCGGCTCTGGTTTTTCCTCTCGTAAATTATTGAATTGAATTTTAACACATTTATCAAGAGTAGGCTCTGATGTGCATGGCGGGCCATTCATGATTTCTTGCTTGTCTCAGGAACGTAGGTCCGATAGTTCGCATGAAGAGATCGTTCCATCTTGTGGGCGGTCTTCCGCGTCCTCGCTTAGGCCCTCGTGGTGTCCAATCGATCACAGTTCTGCTCCACTTCAAGTCATGATCATTAGCAACTTTATGCACCCAGAGCCACTTTCTTTTCAAGGCGGTACGAACAACGTCTCTGACCTGAGTGAGTCCACGCAGCCTTTCGTTCGAGACATGATCCAAGACAGTGCAACCGACCATCCAACGCTCCATGCGTCTTTGGGCCAACGATAATCTTTCACTTTGTGCTTTGGTCAAGGCCCATGTTTCACATGCGTATAGGAAGGCGGGAATGATACAACCATTGAAAAGACGGCGCTTATGAACCATTGGGACAGATCTATTCACTAGGAATGATCTATGCTTATGGAAAGTCCCATATGCGGCCTGAATTCGCCGGCCAATCTCCCTCTCCTCCTTCCCATTGATAGTAATGATGCTTCCCAAATAGACCACCTCTTTTCTGATACCCACAATCTTCCCCGCAACTCTGACATCCCTGGGATTACCCTTCGAAGATTATTATTGTATTAATTCATGAATTCGATGAATATTTTTTTTTCAGTTTTACCGACCTACACTCGGTGATCCTTGTCGTGTACAAGATCTGACCTAAACTCATTGACACAATAATTTCATAACAACGAAGTTTTTTTTTACAATTTCGGTGACTGATTCATATCACTAAGCGCGCATGCAAATTCTTCAGTTTATGGATGATTTTTTTCGAACTTCAAATTGTGGTTTTCAAACACACACTGTTCTTATGTGCTTCAGAGACGATTCGATATTGAAAACTTTCAGCGACGCGATCTTCGAAGGTGATCGAATGTGAACTTACCTATTCGTGAGCAATGGCTTGTAGGTCGGCTCGAGCAATGGCTTGTAGGTCACCTGTTCAGCAATCGATTTCTTGGTCTATTGGATCAACGAGGGACAACTTTTCTATTTCAAATGTTGTTGATGATTACCAATAAACGATAGAAATATTATGAATAATGATAAATATTCGAATGCGTCGACACAACTGTTCCCAAATTGTCATAGGGGGCTGTGGTAACTTTTTTGCACCAATGAAGCAGTTTTTCCTATTCTTTCCCTTCCCTGGATTCCCTCCCACTGTGATGAATATGCGCATGATAATAATAAGAAGGTTTATTTGACAAGTACGGTAAAGTAGGTGAGGAGGATGGTGTAGAGAAAGGTAGGCAGAGAAGGGAAAAGGAGTGGTTGTAATGTACAGTCCTGTTGGGTCTCAATGTGAACATGCGCTACGCGGAGTAACTCGGAGTAACTCGGCGTGACTCCGAGTGACGCCTACTGACACCTGGATTTTACTACCTCAATAATTTATTTAATTACGACGAAATTATGATTTTCTTGTTCAGCGCGTTCTTCGCTATCGATCCATATAATTCATCAATTAAAAATTGACTTTTGAAGCGCAAATTTTAATTAAATTTTATGAAGTAATTATCGCGCTCCGCGTGGAATACAGTAGTTAAGCAGCTCACAAATTTTGCTGGCGATCGTGAAGTGATTAAAAAAAAAAATTCCGGTATTCTTGCTTTTTGATTGATGTTCGCTGCTTTTTGAACCAAAATACTAACGAACCTCAATGAAAAAAGCAATAAAACCCGAATCTAAAAACCCAAAATCTTTTAAAAATCAGTTCACGATCGCCAGCGAAATTTTTGAGTTTCTTAACTACGGTATTACACGCTGAGAGCGATGAATACCTCATTAAAATTTAATTAATATTAGCGTTATGAAAGACGATTTTAAATTAATAAAGTATATGGATCAATAGAGGAGAACGTGCTGAACAAGAACATCATAATATCGTTGTGATTAAATAAATTCTTGAAGTAGTAAAATCCAGGCGTCAGTAGGCGTCACTCGGAGTCACGCCGAGTTACTCCGAGTTACTCCGCGTAGCGCATGTTCACATTGAGACCCAACAGGACTGTATGTATGTGAGGCTGCTTCGTAGAGAAGGTCATCTTATCCTAGACCCAAGGCGATTAATAGACCGATCCCTTTTTATTGGAGGCATTTGTTTGGTGTAGATATGAGGCCGTTTGCGTAACCATCGAGCAAGGTCTGGCACATCAAAAAATAATGTATGTAACGGGATTATGAAATCTGACTGTGAATATCCTGTTAATTACCGATGTATTAATATCCTCGATTGTCCTATTCTCGTTCCAGTACATCCAATTGAACGTATCTGCAATTCGCAAAGGACAATTATGGTTACACTATCCAGAGAGCATGAAATGGCGTTTTACAAAAGTGTTTGATCATTTCCGAAAAAAACTCTACCTTGCATCAACAGCAACTCGCATCTCCGGGGAAAGTTGATCATATCCAGATGCCTTGATGACCTTCTCACGGAGACAATTGGTGGTCCCGAGGCGTTCGAGAACGATCGGAAATGCAAATTAATCTCAAAAAAATGTTGTAAAAAATGGTAAGGATCAGAACAATTCTTTGCGAGAAAAAAAAACGAATTCTGAAGTTCCGGTAGAAATAACATGCTTCCAATTCTCTGGCGAGAAGATGATATTTTTTCATAATAATTTAACTACTAAATCTCCAGACCATGGGCACAACGTTTATTAAGCTTGGTGAGCTAAGGGGTTGCCGGATTGTCAATCTCGACTCGGCAACCCTCTTTGGAGCTATAGATAAGGGGGAATTCGATGATCAGACTCAAATTACGCAGGCGTCAATGACGTAAATTCGCAGAATCCTACCGTTCGTGTGCAGAGAAGATTGAATCTGTCGGCCATTCTCAGCATGCTGATCTCACTGATTCCATGAGATGTGTTATTGCTCAAGAAAATTTCGCACTTCCTCGTCAGCTGAGAATTCGACGTATTTAAGAGACCGGCTCCGTTATTTTCGAGGATTCGGCCGCTAAGGCCGGACATCGATTTCACCGATCTGGCCCAAACTTTATCCCTGGATACCCCCATGGGTCCCCATCACCAAACGGGCCACTATACGGTCCAGATCATTGAAACATAAAAATTCCAGGATATCGAATTTTGAAGACTCAAAAAACAGATAAAAATAACCGAACGATCTAGGTCCAAAGTTAGTGTGCCAATATTACATATATGCCTAGACAACAAAAACACGTTTTAAGTTGGTCCGAAATTTCGATCCCAAACTGGTTTTTTCAACTTCCGAAAATAGTTTATGAATTTTTAAAAATCCATATGTGAAAACCGCAACAAGGCACTAAAGAAATCTTGTAGAGCATTAAATTCAGCGTTGGATAAGCTAAATGAGGCAAATAATTTATAATCCTATTTTTTGATCTATGGACCTGAAAGGTAAAGTTCAAAAACATTTTCTCAGAACCCCATCAATATGGTGCTCAGTTTGTAGCCCACATCAAGTAATTCATTTTTTGTGTTGACACCATAATCTGAAATTGAGGTTGGAGTATGTTACTACCATAAAAATACACGAAATTCAGAAATTTTATTTAAAATTATACGAATGACAAAACCGCAACAACGCACGAAATACATTTTGTAGAGCATTCAATTCTGCGTCGAATAAGCTAAATGAGATTAAAAAATTATAAAAAAAAAATTATTTTTTGATCTATGGACCTGAAAGATAAAGTTTTCAAAAAAATAAAAAAGTGCTTTGTTGCGGTTTTTTTATTCGTATATTTAAGAATAAAATTTAAGAATTTTGTGAATTTTCATGGTAGTAACATGTTCCAACCTCAATTTCAGATTTTAGTGTCAACATAAAAAATGAATTACTCCATGTGGGCTACAAAATGAGTACCATTTGGATGGGGTTCTGATAACTTTTTTTGAAAACTTTATCTTTCAGGTTCATAGATCAAAAAATAGGATTATAATTTTTTAATCTCATTTAGCTTATTCGACGCAGAATGTAATGCTCTACAAGATAACGGAAGAGCCGTGATGCGGTTTTTTTTTTCATATGGATTTTTAAAAATTAAAAAAACATTTTCGAAAGTTGAAAAAACCAGTTTGCGATCGAAATATCGAACCAACTTATAACGTGTTTTTGTTGCCTATGTGTATACTATTGCCACACTAACTTTGGACCCAGGTCGTTCGGTTATTTTTATCCGATCTTCGAGTTTTCAAAATTCTAGTTTTCGACATTTTTATGTTTCAATGATATGGACCATATAGTGACCCGTTTGGTGATGGTGACCCATGGGGGTATCCAGGGAAAAAATTTGGGCCGGATCGGCGATATCGATGTCCGGCCCATAGTCAAAAATAACGGAGCCGGTCCCTTAAATATTGGGTTGAGGAATAAGTAACGCTCGTTTTTGAGCATCGTGTTTGGGCTCATATATCTCCCGCCAATAAAATCTAAACGAGCTGACTTTATAGCATTTTTTCAGGGTATGCTCGAGTATCATAGCCGTTAGTATTAGAAATATCACGCTTCCTGTGTAGGAGAGAAATTTAGATTTCAATGTACCTGATAATTTTCGAAAATTTTAGATTTTTTTCGAAATTGTGTAATTTAACGTGGAAACTGTTCGGTAAATTCACACATTCTCAGGTGAGCAGCCCGATACTACACCTCTTCCATGGTGAAGTGAGAATGGTGCTCGATTCATTGTTGTATTTTTATAGACGTTTCAAGGGGAACGTTCGTGAAAAATTGCAGTTCACTTAACTTATTTGTCTACCTTGAGGATCGAAGGTGCTGGCCTATACACTAGTGCGCTCCAGTCACTCACTATGGAGCTATATTATCACTATAAACATTTGGTGCTACTTATGCTCCTATTTGAAAAATAACAGTTTTCCAAAAATATCATTTTGTGACGGAATCAAAAGAAATGCGTGTTTTGAGGACTTTGGATTAAACCATACCCAAGACATAGTAGCCATTCTATAATTGTGGCCACTTGGTGGATGATAGTGCAAAAGTTGCTCGTCCATTTAACCATCTAAGGCCTTACATTCAATTAGTACGGTTTACAGGAAATAGCAATAAATGTCGATTTCGAGGCTTGTTTTTCTATATCGGACTTACGAGCAATTTAACTCATAAAGAGAATGCTCCACACTTAGCAAAATTCGTCCATATTTTCAACAGGAAAGGTACTCCACATTCAAGCATAATTGAGGTCTTTAGATCTATTGCTAAGAAAACGCGGCTAGCAAAACTTCTTTCGGTCAGTAACTGAAAATCCTACACTCTCGTTAGGCGCATATCTCACACAGGCCTTTACTTGGATATTCCTCTGAATATCATCAGTGTAATGTATAACCATGATACTTTACTACTGCAGCTTAATTGTGGCTCAATAATTCTTCATCCCTCAGTGCTGACCTGTCAAAATCTCAGGGTGAGGTGCGACAACTTTGAATTGAGCCAGCCATTGTGATCGCCTAAATAATCGGAGATATATGATATAGTGTGCGCTAAAGAGAGTATCCAAGCCCTTTTCGATCATCAAAAACCGGAATATAATTGCACAATTTAGAAAGACGGGAGAGGTCATAATCTGAAATTGGAAAAACGAGCGTTACTTATTCCTCAACCCGATATTTTGTTAAATTTGTAGAACAACTTATTCATCTCCCTGTTGGTTAATTTCGTGTGACTGTTATTTCAATTGTACTTCCTTGTGGGTCGTGGGTAACATAAATAGCGAACCATCGGCATGATGTATCTGTCTCCCAGCTCAAGCATTGCTTCTACGTTGTTCTTGTCAATTGGTTTCGATGAAGGGTAGATGACTTCCAGCATTTCGCGGAAAGCTGCTACTGAACAGTCCTACAAGGTTTGCTGTTTTAGATGCAGTTTGAAAAAAAGTTTATGTGTCTTACCTTGATGGGATAGATACCATTTACACTTTCATTCATATTCGATGCGAAATACGCTTGCAAGAAGTGAGACCATCTCGATACGTATGGGACATCCACCAAGAGTTTCTGGAAGATTTTTGATCAATACTTCATTACAATTTTATCAAAAAGCAAAGCCCTATTGAATATTATACGTCACATTTCGAATATGTTGTGAATACAAAGGATGCAAAAAATACACGAAATATTACCTGATCCTCTACGACAACTGTCACAGTAGGATTGGGCTCGGACGGGAATGTGTTTGCTCCCGCAACTCGAATTACTTTGACATGAAGCGTCAGTGAAGCATTCCCATTCTGGGCATTGCCATGGTAAATCTAAAATCATTGTAACATTAATAATTTTGATATTGTTTTCATACATTCTGAACGATCCTTCTGTTTGGATCCTCCAGTAGGTTGTTTCGAAAGTCGACGATCTGTTTGGATCCTCCAGTAGGTTGTTTCGAAAGTCGCAGAAAGTCGACAACACATTTATGTGAGTTTGGAGAATCGAGGGGAAAGTTCCCATGCATATGCAGCGTCGTCGCATGGGCACTGCTTCTGCGTGCCATATCTTCCTGTCCCTTACTCATTTTTCCGGGATTGATAATGATAACTGCATCGAATTCTTCGTAAGATATCACATGGTATGCTCTGCAAGACATTAAAAAGATTAATTAGGAGAAATAGACTCACAGCTCGTATTTGGATGATGGGGATAAGTTAGTTGCAGAAATTACGAGCTCGATTCCTCCGCCCATCTATGCAAATTCAGATCATATTATTATGAAAATAGATTTTAAAAAGTTTTGTGTTTATTTTTTAGTGTACAAAATAAAAGTGTTGTATACTTACCTCAACCTTTTGTTGGAATAGTTGATTGTTTTGTGAATTGGGCGTAAACATTTGGACAGTTTTTTGAAAGACCATTGAGTTATCATTCGAAGTCGTTTTCTGAATGATTACATCGTCAGTCAGTTACTTGGAAAAAAATTCGAACCGATTTCAGCTTTCTGTTTTCCATTTCGAGACGTTGAATTTGCGCAAGAAGGCTGAAGAAATAACCAACATACGTTATTAGCATTTGCAATGTGCAAACCTCGCCACATCATGATCATACCGCTGATTTGACATTATCGTCCACGTTTGCTAGCTCTAAATATATATATTTTTAAATAATAAAAATAATAATTTTCTCTCAAATCAGAATGATTGGAAATACAACAAGATACGCCGAACACAGCGAATGATAATAAATTATCAACACGGCCGAAAATAGTATCGATTATCGCTATCTCCTAGTGTGGAGTATTTGAGAGAGAGAGAGAGGGGGAGGAGGGATTCAGAGCGATAAGGAGATTGGAAAGTGTGACTAACAAACGAAAAAATAAAGTTGATAAGGCGAAGCGAAGAGGAAGATAAAACAAATTATAGAACGTTAAAAAAATCAATATAATTCTAGTCCTTTCCACGTTATTAACACAATCGCAATATCATGTGCGGATCAAAAGGAATAAAGAGCGATTATATCGCAAACCCACTCTCAGGGGTGAAATAGGCGTCAAATGAATCACTGCCTTTGTCCGTGGCTTTTATCGTGAGAATAAAGTAATGCGAAACGAGCGGGATGGTCTTAGTGAGTCATGTGGATATCACACCGACCACATTCCTCTATTCAAGGAATAGTTATATGACTTTATAAAAATATCGTACTAATTACGGCCAAATAAACCCTTAGAAAGGTCGCAAACATGAAGATAATTTATGTGATTTATGAATGCTGATACTTTTCAATCATAAAACGTGGAAGACTCACCAGATATAGCACATGCAGCTGCCATTATGGTGGAGCAGTCAACGTTCATCCACTTGCCCGACGTTGTCGAGGTATCCATTGCGAGGCAGTCTCCGGCTCTATTCACAGGAAATCCTGGAACGAGCACACGATTACTAGTGGTTGGGATAATGGGCATGGTGTCTGACTGGCCCCCATGATTCTCTACAAAATGAAAAAAAACTACAGATGTGAGTACATTGGAAGACAAGGTGAAGGAGATCGATTCCCGCCCACAGGTGATGTTTTGCAAGAGGTAGAGAAACGCGCGCGCCCCTGGCTCCTCTTTGTCCTCTTGGCATGCCAGTCACCTGCGGGCGGGAGTCGAACCTGCCTGAACAACCATGCCAGTCAGGTTCGACTCCCGCCCGCAGGTGATGTTTTGCAAGAGGCAGAGAAAGGCGCGCGCCCAAACCACTCGACGGAGACTAGTGGTTGGGGCGCGCGCCTTTTGCGTCGGCATGCCAGTCAGACACCATGCCCATTAGGCCAGGGCGGCCTACCGCAGGGAACTCTTGACGGAGACTAGTGGTTGGGGCCTAATGGGCATGGTGTCTGACTGGCATGCCGACGCAAAAGGCGCGCGCCCCAACCACTAGTCTCCGTCGAGTGGTTGGGGCGCGCGCCTTTCTCTGCCTCTTGCAAAACATCACCTGCGGGCGGGAGTCGACCCGCCTGCGTCGGCATGCCAGTCAGACACCATGCCCATTAGGCCTGGCTCCTCTTTGTCCTCTTGGCATGCCAGTCACCTGCGGGCGGAAGTCGAACCTGCCTGCACAACACCTCTTGCAAAACATCACCGAGACTAGTGGTTGGGGCGCGCGCCTTTCTCTTCCTCTTGCAAAACATCACCGAGACTAGTGGTTGGGGCGCGCGCCTTTCTCTTCCTCTTGCAAAACATCACCGAGACTAGTGGTTGGGGCGCGCGCCTTTCTCTACCTCTTGCAAAACATCACCGAGACTAGTGGTTGGGGCGCGCGCCTTTCTCTACCTCTTGCAAAACATCACCGAGACTAGTGGTTGGGGCGCGTGCCTTTCTCTACCTCTTGCAAAACATCACCGAGACTAGTGGTTGGGGCGCGCGCCTTTCTCTACCTCTTGCAAAACATCACCGAGACTAGTGGTTGGGGCGCGCGCCTTTCTCTACCTCTTGCAAAACATCACCGAGACTAGTGGTTGGGGCGCGCGCCTTTCTCTACCTCTTGCAAAACATCACCGAGACTAGTGGTTGGGGCGCGCGCCTTTCTCTACCTCTTGCAAAACATCACCGAGACTAGTGGTTGGGGCGCGCGCCTTTCTCTACCTCTTGCAAAACATCACCGAGACTAGTGGTTGGGGCGCGCGCCTTTCTCTACCTCTTGCAAAACATCACCGAGACTAGTGGTTGGGGCGCGCGCCTTTCTCTACCTCTTGCAAAACATCACCGAGACTAGTGGTTGGGGCGCGTGCCTTTCTCTACCTCTTGCAAAACATCACCGAGACTAGTGGTTGGGGCGCGCGCCTTTCTCTACCTCTTGCAAAACATCACCGAGACTAGTGGTTGGGGGCGCGCGCCTTTCTCTACCTCTTGCAAAACATCACCGAGACTAGTGGTTGGGGCGCGCGCCTTTCTCTACCTCTTGCAAAACATCACCGAGACTAGTGGTTGGGGCGCGCGCCTTTCTCTACTCTTGCAAAACATCACCGAGACTAGTGGTTGGGGGCGCGTGCCTTTCTCTACCTCTTGCAAAACATCACCGAGACTAGTGGTTGGGGCGCGCGCCTTTCTCTACCTCTTGCAAAACATCACCGAGACTAGTGGTTGGGGGCGCGCGCCTTTCTCTACCTCTTGCAAAACATCACCGAGACTAGTGGTTGGGGCGCGTGCCTTTCTCTACCTCTTGCAAAACATCACGAGACTAGTGGTTGGGGCGCGCGCCTTTCTCTACCTCTTGCAAAACATCACCGAGACTAGTGGTTGGGGCGCGCGCCTTTCTCTACCTCTTGCAAAACATCACCGAGACTAGTGGTTGGGGCGCGCGCCTTTCTCTACCTCTTGCAAAACATCACCGAGACTAGTGGTTGGGGCGCGCGCCTTTCTCTACCTCTTGCAAAACATCACCGAGACTAGTGGTTGGGGCGCGCGCCTTTCTCTACCTCTTGCAAAACATCACCGAGACTAGTGGTTGGGGCGCGCGCCTTTCTCTACCTCTTGCAAAACATCACCGAGACTAGTGGTTGGGGCGCGCGCCTTTCTCTACCTCTTGCAAAACATCACCGAGACTAGTGGTTGGGGCGCGCGCCTTTCTCTACCTCTTGCAAAACATCACCGAGACTAGTGGTTGGGGGCGCGCGCCTTTCTCTACCTCTTGCAAAACATCACCCTGCGGGCGGGAGTCGAAACTGCCTGCGTCGGCTTGCCAGTCAGACACCATGCCCATTTGGCCAGGGCGGCCCACCGCAGGGTGGGCTTGACGGAGACTAGTGGTTGGGGAGCGCGCCTTTCTCTACCTCTTGCAAAACATCACCGAGACTAGTGGTTGGGGCGCGCGCCTTTCTCTACCTCTTGCAAAACATCACCGAGACTAGTGGTTAC